>CAAKHG010045167.1:64082-80570 GCA_901007715.1 Dactylopterus volitans
CCTCTCATTGTCTAGCTGACCTAGCAGAGGCCAGGGAGCGTACGCGCGCGCGTGTGTGTGTGTATGTGGTGTGTGTGTGTGTGTGTGTGTGTGCTTGGATACGGCAGATTCATGCACAGCTTCTGCACATCTTAAAATATTCACTAGCAGCAGAATGAGATTTAGACCAAGAAAAATACTGGAATCAATTGACGAATAATGAAATCTTGCCTCAAACTCAAGTAAACTGCCGACCAAGGCAGCCGCATCTACAGCCACACTGTGATTTACAGTCGTTTCTCGGCGCACCCGTCTCATTAATGCTGTTCCCTGTCCTGTTTGAAAGCTACCAGTTACTGAAGAGCAACTGTTGTTAAAGAGCAGTCAAATAAACATCTCCCCACTGCAAGTGAATGTACCTGTACTGCATCGCCGATTCATCACAATCTTGAACACGTAGGAGTGTAAATGTTTATCCTCCTAACACAGTCGGGTCCTCATAGCCCATTAAATGGAGCATCACATCATACCTTAGAAATGATGAGCTTATGGTTCAGGGACACCAGCTATGACTAAGGCCTTGGGTATGGGACTGCAGTGAGCTCAGTGTGCGTCTGCACATTTGTGAGTGTGTGTGTGTGTGTGTGTGAGTGTATACATGACTGCGTGTCACACTGAAAAACATGGCGTGGTGAGCTCAGATGTTTGTCTGGCAACGGAGGAGGCATTCCTCAGGCAACTGCGTGCACGCTGAGAGAAGCTTCCAGACTGGGTGTCCTGTAGGCCACCGCGAGACTCCCACTGGATGCATCAGCTGTTCACTCTGTTGGCAGCTGTTGGGACGGCGGTGGGGGTCCTCGGTGAGCATGGTCCGGGCCTGATGTAAGGTGAATGTGGGTAAAGATCAAGGGTGCCCCTCTGAGTATTGTTACGAGCTTTCCGATCACGCTGCACTCAACAGTTATATATGGACGGCAATGTGATACAAACAGATCGACGCATCCATGTGACTGGTCGAGAACATATGACGCAAATTGAAAAGGCAAATGATCAGAGAACCTCCACAGATGCAAAAAAAAAAAAAAAAAAGAGAAGATATTTGGGATTTTTTTTTTTTTAATAAAGACTGTAGATATGCATCTGTGAGATTTCTGCCAGTCTGCATTCATTCAAGTTCTCCTCACCAAAGCGCGCTCGGCAGTTGCATACAGATTTTCCGAATTAACTTTCCTCTTGTATGACAAAGGCACAATAGGAAAATGTTAATTCTATTGTACTGTGAAGGAGACAGAAATTGCTGGTGGACATATTTCATAGATATACCAACCTACCGGCAAAATATCACTCAAGCTAACTGCAGCAACCGGTTCTGCTCTGGATGCACAGGTAAACCCCCTCCCCACCATACCATCCCCACCCACGCTGTTAAAGAAGGTGGAAACAACGCTATGTACTGTATGTAACCTGACTTCTTTTTAACCTTCTGCAGTCAAATTGTAAAGATGTCAACAACAAAAAAATGTAAGAAAGCACTCAAGTTTAATGGGATCTTCCCTGGTCTACGCCCTATCCCTCCACAAAATTAGATGAAAATCAGTCCAGCAGTTTTTACGTAATCATACAAAAAAAAAAAAAACAACCTGAATACAACCTCATAATTGATTTGCATCTATCACTTTAGACACTGATTTTATTCTGCCCAACTTAGTGGCTGTGGATTCAGGAATGTGAATCTACCCACTTAAATACATGGTGATGAGGAATAACAACCACACAAATTCTGATGGTCTTGCTTGTAGTTCAATCACAAACACAGACACACAAAACTGCTTGTGTCATTCAGTCGCGCTTCAAGGTTGAACAGCTTATCGAGTTGTCATCTTTCTATCCGCCTGCTGAACTGACATTTTCCTCTTATCTCTCTACCCACTCCCCCTATCCTCCCCTTCTCCTCGCCTCCTTTCCTCTCGCTTGCTCTCATCTCCTCTCGCCTCCTCTCCTCCCCTGCAGGTCTGTTGGAGGATGAGCGTCTGGCCAGTGCCCATCAGGCAGAAGCCTTCACCCGCCAGATCCAGAACCTGCAAGGTATCAACAAACCTTTAATAAAGCTAAACAACAATCACTAAAAGCCCATATGTTTCGTGAACAACAGCGACAGGCATAGATATCAGAAATCAGAACTGACCGACCGGTAAGGTTTTACTTCATTGCACGGCTCTTTGTTGTCTTATTTGCTGAGACAGAAAAGGCTTCATGTGTTGAGATGTGTATTGAGATGTCTTAAGTGCTTGGATTTAACAATCTTTTTTCACTCGGCCGTTTTGGCATGGCATCGTAGGGAACCACGGGTGTTATAAATCACGCTGATCAAGGCTCTGTACAGAGCCAAGATTTTGTTAATGTCAACTGTGTTTACCCTACGATTTCATAGCAAAATGGCTACTATGAAAATGATTCATTTGGAGGCACTGTTATCTTATTGCAGAACATTTTTGTCGTTAAAAACCAATGACAAAAATCACAGAAAAACACAAAAAAAAAAACATTGCTGCACTCAAAAGTAATATCACAGGCACACACACACACTCACACACGCACACACACTAAGAAGCTCGGAGTCTGAGCATTGTACTTTAAAGCTGCAAGATGGTTTTCAATCAGTCGGGAGACTGAGTGATGCGTCTTCCTTCAGGCAAGAATTATGTCTAGTTATTATTGTTTTTATTACCAGCACCTACCTCTTATTGTTGTTGATATTATGTAAAGTGGAAAGGACTTTCATTTTCCAGAAAACACCTAAGTAATAATGTGAACCTTGCCCAGAAGAAACAACATGTGTTACCATCAGTTGCATCAGCTCCTCTTTCAAACTGTACCCACACGTTCAGCTTGGACACACACCTGCGCACGCGCGCACACCACACGCACACGCACACACACACCCACCCACACACACACACACACACACACACACACACACGCACACACACACACTGATGTACGTTGTAGCCCACACATACAATTAGGTGCAGGCCCACTGCTGCAAAACCACAGATGAGATCATACAATGTGTATTTACTGTCTAATTGTAATGCAGTCTCACCTACGCCATTCAACATATGGAAAACATTCTCCCCATCCTTGTTTCCCCACAGCCCAGCTGCGCTCCGTGCAGGAGGAGATGGACAGTCTGGAGGAGGAGAAGGAGAGCGAGCTGGCTGAGGCTCAGGAGGAGCTGCGTGCAGCTCAGGAGGAAGTCTTCCTGCTCCAGCAGGCGGCGGAGGAGGCAGCGGCGGAGAGGGAGAACGACATCGCCTCCCTGCAAGAGGAGCTGTGTCGCCGGCGGGCCGAGCTGCAGCGTCTCAGCGAGGAGACGCAGGAGTACGAGCTGGAGATCACCACGCTGAGGGCCGAGATCAGCATGAAGAGCCAACGCAGGGAGGCGGAGAGGAGAGAGGGTGAGGGATGAGGAGCATGGAGGGGAGAGAGTAGGAGGAGGAGAACAGCAAATACAAAGGGCTCATGTCCAAATTTAGATCGTGGCTGTTTTTTTTTTTGTTGTTTTTTTTGTGAGTGCAATCCTGGGAAAATAACTCAAACTGCTGTCTTTTTTATTCATTTTAAGAGTGGCTTTCAAACGAGGGCAAAGATGAATGTCACAGGAGATGAAACAGGCCTCAGCGAGAGGATGTGTATAAGACAAGGATCCACTGCCTCTGCGCTGGGTCTTGTGCAGCCAGCAGAACGAGCCCACCATCAGTCTCTGTGGCTGAGAACAAAGCATGATGATGCTGTGCATGTTCTCATGCACAATCACATCATGTTAGCATCCCATAGTCAAGCACATAAATCATTTGCGGGTTTTAATGAATGTTACACTCCACACTCGCGGCTGCTGAGTGGGGAAAGGAGTGATGTGTGTGTGTTTGTGTGTGTGTGTTAAGGATAGCAGCGACATGAAGTCATTTGGGGGAGGGAGTCACACTTATAATGCATGATATCACCACTGGGCTCTGCAGCTGGGTCCAGGCCGGGACTGATCATGCTATTCAATTGTTGTTGCTCTCTCGTGAAAAACAAACTGTATTCTATGTACCATAATTATAAGATTGCACTCGTTTGCCCTCTTCCGCTCTGGTTGGTAAGTTGGAGGAAGGAAGACTGACTCTCATCCTCTGGCTATCTTCATCTGTCAGGTGACGTCGACCTGCTGAAGGAGGAGTGCCGCCTGCTGAGGGAGGAGTGTCAGACCCTGAAGGAGGACAACAAACGTCTCTCAGAGAGGCTGCAGCTGCTCCAGAGACAGAGGACGTGGTGAGAGCTCGGCGACTGCTCACTCCATCGGCCCAGGCGATGCCCGCTGGGGCACTAAAGCTCCTCGCTGTCGTTCATGCCTCATTTAGAAAACACGGCCACCTGTTAAATCAGCGCAGTTAAACTGTAATATCATACTTTGGTTTTACATGGGTGCCTGATTCATCGATTAGCGGCCAGAAAGCTGGGTGACCTTGGAGTCAGAACTTGCCAAAAATAATCTCATGGCGAGCCTCATTTAGAAGCTGAAATGATCAAACGCCCCACACACTCTCCCCCAGCACATTTAAGGTCTATTTTTATTCTTTCACATATGTCACCTGAAACTAACGTAGCGTTCTTCATCAATGACCCTTTCATCCACCTGACAGCTCCAGCGTCTACCTGTCGCTGAAAGAGGAGGACGCGGGCGAGGGCATGGAGGGGAAGGAGATGGAGACCGGCACAGATGAGGTCATGACAGAGAGCTACATGACCATGGCCCAGTCGGAGAACTGTCGCCTGGTGGATGCCTCCATCCAGAAGAATATTTCGTTTGATGGGAAGCCCATGACACCAACCGGCTGGAACGGGGGCATCGGGGAGATCTTCTCCCTGAGAGACCAGCTGAAACAGGCTGAGGAGAAGGCCTCTCAGGTTCAGAGAGAGGTATGGTGCCCTCAGCGTCCTCGCAGTGCCGCCGGAGAGATGTATTGTTTGGGTAAAGCGAATTATCACGGCACATTTCATGCACTGGTGGAGTTGAGCGTTTTACAGAGAACTGAGATACAGTGCAGATTTACAGATTACAGTTAAAAAGAGCAAACATGCAGACGAGATTAAAAAAAAAAAAAAGAAGCTACATACTCAAAACTAAAGAGGTGCAACCTATTCAAATGAAGAATACTGAGCTAAGCTGTGAATACGAGTTGCTGCAGCACTGGTGTCAAACTAATTTAGGTTCATGGGACACATTCTGATCTCAAGAGTGTCAAACCTATAAAACCATTACATAATTACCTATAAATATAACCACCTCCAACTTGCTCTTTTTATTTTTTTCGCCTAAAGAAGCACAAGCACATTCAGACAGACAAGCAGCCGGAGCTGTCTCCAGAAAAAGAAGTTGCCATTTCAACAGTTTAATCGTGTGTTTTAAACAGACCACAGCGGCTCCACAGAGGCACAAAGCATTTATTCACTGCAACGTACGTCATTATCATTCAACTAGCTGAAATCTAGGTTTTCTTTTTTTTTTCCCTGTATTTCCACACTGAGTAATTCTAAACATGCTGCAGGAGCGTTATATCAAAGCATTCACAAATCAGACGTTCTGGCAGTGACACAGAGTCTTTTGCGCTGAAGTTGCTGATTGACAATATTTGGTTCAGTATTTCAAAGGTGAACAATATGTAGAATTGGGATTAATGCCTTGTCTGCAATTGTCGTCCAGTGGTGCGGTTCTGGCCTGCCGGCCATATGTTTGATGCACCTGCATTACATGACTGTGTGGGCAGTGTGAAAACAGGCACATTTTTAGCTCTAATGTACTGTACATGTTGTCAGAGTTATCTAATATCATCTGGGGTGTTTTTTTTTTTGCAGGTGTGTGTTGCTTGCTCACAAATCACCACTTCACGCCGTTTTTTTTCGAAAGTCAGATATCTGATGAGATCATATCACAGCCACAGAGTAAACAAGTACTACGATTTTGAAACAAATCATCCAGTGTAATATGATTTTTTTTAAATTTTTTTTTTAATCTGGCTTTTTTTCCACATTTATGTACGGTCTGTAAAACTGAGGGTTTGACTCGTGTTTCCTGCAGTGTGACGGTCTGAAGATGGAGCTGCAGGAGCTGCAGGTACTGTATGACAGCAGTCAGAGGGAGCGAGCGGAGCTGGAGGAGGAGCTGCAGCGCTGCAAGGCAGAGCTGGAGAAGCTGACTGGTGGGGCTCAGGTGAGGCAGTCCGGAAGGAGGACGAGCTGATTTCAATGAAATATATATTATTTATCTATGCCCGAGTTTATCTTTAGAGTTGAGGTTTGTGTGGCTACATTTAGGGACTGAGGGCCCATAAAGAATCTGAAGCTTTTTGTTGTTTCTCAACTGTTTCATTTCAAAGCGAAGGCTGTCAGGATCATTCGGGGAGTCCGTCTTGATTGAGCTGGACATTAAGCTTTTTCGTTGCAACCATGCTGTCAACTAACACACAACACGTCATGCATCACACCTACTGTATCTACAGTCTGTCTGTTGAGCTGACTTTTTGTGCATCTCACACTACAGCAATATATATGTTCTGATATGAACTGACTTGGCCTGTCAGCCCATATCAGTATTTATTTTGTGCTGTGGGCCGGGGGAACGCTTCCCCCCTCCAGTGTCTGTGTCCTAATCTCTCTGTGGCAGCAATGCTTTAATACTGTTGTTGGACATAAACACAAAATCTTCAAACAGACATTCAGGCTTCAAGGAGAGAATGTCTGTTGCGTCACTGAAGCAAACGTAGAGTCAAAGTAATCATCCCTTGCAGTGTGCCATCATGTTGTAGAATTCTGAGCTCATTTTTCTTCCCTCCGGGCCAGTTTCTGCTCATTTTAGTGGGCGCGGAAAGACACTTTGGAAGCAGAATGAAACTAATCCAAGCAGTTAACATCATGCTCACTTGAAAGTTACGCGAGTTTGAGACAACAACTTGGAGGCATTTGAAAAAGGAAAGAAAAAAAGATCTCTCTTCATAAAGCAACGGCATAATAGATGCAGTGTGATTTCTAATATTTGCGGTCAAAAGATCCGAAGCGTGAGGTGACGTTTATTTGATCACTTTAAACTTTTTTCAGCAACACAAAGGCTGCTGAATGCTGGGGGTGAAGAGGGGGGGGGGGGTGAGATAAGGCTGCGGGGCCGAAGTCAAGCTAAACACACAAAACAAAGCGTGGCCAAAACACTTCTTCTGAAAACAAAAAGACAATCAAAGAGCCAGACTATCTCGATGGTAAAATGGGACTTGAATTTATATGGCGCTTTTCTACTTTGATGGCACTCAAAGCGTTCAGCCATCCACACACACACACTCATACACTGGTGGCTGGCACGAATTGTGCCCACCTGCTCGCCAGGAGCAATTAGTGGTTCAGTGTCTTGCTCAAGGGCACCTCGCCACAGCCTGTGCCAGAGCTGAGGATTGAACCAGTAAGCCTCTGATTCGCCACTCTGCCAACGGAGCCGCTCCAGCCGCCATCCGCAGAGCGCAAACACAACCCGCCGACCACAAAGTGCCAACACTCTTAAAAAAAAAAGTTTTCTTCGATCACCAATCACTAAGCAGCACACGGGAGAGAACCGTGATCCGCTGCTGGTTCGGCATCGATGCAGAATGAGAAAGAAGGGCGAGAGAGAAACACTCACCGAATAATAATGCCCCTAACATGCATGTTAAACGTTCTCTCTTCATTAAATTCCGTGTAACAGGCCTGAGATAAGAATCCAAACTCTGCAAACCGATTTACGTCGCCCCAAAATGTACGGAAACCAGTGGTTGCCTGTGAAGGAGGGGAAAAAAAAATGCACTCAGAAGCCTTTGAAGAGTCTGAGGTTTCCGCGGCAACGCTAACTCTTTATGTGTTCTGTCTACAACAGCCGTGATTGAGACGTCTCTGCGTTGTGTCAAACTGTCTACCCGTGCCTGTCTCTGACGCTGTCCTTATTCTCTGAATGTCCATGAGCTCACAGCCCGTATGACGACCAATTTAGCAAACGCATCCACTATGACACGAGGACAGAACGCCGCCGTGTGCTCGTCACAGCATTCACGCTCTTTTTCTTTTTTTTTCCCCCCCGTCGCCATGACATCACACGCTGCCAACAAGCGCCACACCGCTCACGCGCTCGCGCCGAGCCGATTGGTTGCGCCACCATGAAGTTATGCCTTTTGTGAATAGAACATGACAATCACTCCATCACCCTCCACCCCCTTTCCTTTTTTTTGTCTTTTTTTCTGTCACCCTCCATCGATCATGTCATGCTTTTTTAAGTTGGTGATTTGTTGTGTTGGTGGTCGGTTTGTGTGCCTATCTGTGTGTTTATGATTTAGATCTGTCCGTCCATTCATTCATTCCCCTCATCCCCGTGGTCCTTGTGTTTGTTTTATTCCCTCCTCAGAGATTCATCCATCCGTCTGAGCACCCTGTTCTCTCCATCCCCTTCATAGGAATGATTGTAATAGTGGCTGTGGTCTGGTGCTGGTTGTCGGAGCTGGCGTCCCAGAGAGCAAGGTATGAGAGGAGCTTATCTCTATTTGATGCTACGTATGTGTCTTACACACAGATGAGGGGCTCAGTTCACCCAAAAGAGAGAAAACCGCACTCTTCGCTTACTCTCAGCGGTGCCCAGCCATGCAGATGCTGCAGTTTTGGTTTTATTTCACGTCTGCTTTTGAGAATCGTGCTCGCAACCGTCATAGGTGAAAGGTCTGTGGTATCGCTGTAATCTGGACGCTCGTAACGCACTTTTTAAAATCAAGACACCAGGAATTTATGAGTTGTAACAATCGGTTATTGACGTGGGCGCACCCAAGCCGCAATGAGGAATCGTCACACTAAACCTCCCCACAGTTAATCTTCATTAAATGAACGGTACCACAAATTTAACGTTTGAGGCAGGAAGTTGGGGCGGTGGCATTGCCATTAATTAATCAGTACGTCAATAGTACGGGGTTGTAATGGCCCCTCGCTGTACACGCCGCATGAATATGATTGATGTTGCTGCTCAGCACGAACGAAACTGCTAATGCCAATCAGGTGACGCGAGCACGACTTCGGCGCTCCATAACGCAATGCGCCTTTTCCAAAGGAGTGCTGGGGGTACAATGCCTGGAAAGGCAATTTCTTCAATTAAAATTTCAAAAGAACCATCGACAAAAATCTCACTCTCTAAATGTTTTTTAGCATGGCTGGCTATCAGTTGAGGTATGTAAGAAAAACGTGATTTTGTGTTATTTGGATGAAATGACCCTTTCATATAAATTGATGCTCAGGAGTCATTTGGAGCGGTGGTTGTGATGGGAGGGTCTGCCTGTAAAAACTGAGGTATCATGGTAGGTGGACGTGGGACGGGTGGGCAGTTTGGCAAATCATACAAAAATGCTTTCCTGAATGGAAAGTATGAGCAATTTTGCTTGGCATTTTGGGAAATGTGCCCGTGCGCCCGCTTGCCGAGAGACGAACAAGGAGATTCAAAGCTGCGTATGAAGTGTAGCGGTAGAGCCAAGGTGAGATTAGATCAGTTTAAAGACTGGAGGCTGAACAAACAGCAAAGTTCAAAAGTGTACACCACGATTCCCCCAAGGCTCACTGATCAACACTGGGTCTTGTGTGTTTAATCCGACCCCCAGAACTGACACATAAAATGAACAATTAGTGGATGCTGGAGGAGGAAGGTGCAGTTACTATTTCTAGACACTGTGTCTTTGAAGAGTCTTCAGAGAGGTCGTGAGGATACTAGCCGGCCAGCTGGGGGGAAAAAAAACCCCAAAAAACAAACATTTGTATTTACGTCTGGATTAAATGAATGTCAAACACAGCGTTAGCTCGTCTTGCTAAGCCCGGCCAGTGGGGCTAAGCTAATTGCTTCCTCGGGCCCGTCTGCGTACTTCCAATCCTGGGGTGGAAATGATCTTTTTTAATCTCCGCTCTGCAAGAAAATATTTCCTGAAATGTTGGAACTTTTCCTTTAAAGGCTCGACACTTTATCTTTGGGTGATGGGTGGAGGTGTAGAGGTGGGGAGGCGAGGCCCTTACTGACACTTAACACTGCTTCTGTCATGTCTTCTCTCAGGGGAGTGAGGTAGGTTGGAACTCCATTTTGGCTGTCACTGCGGCCGCCGCAGTGCTACTAATGATGACTAGCTTGTTGAGAGCGCTTGTCCGATGTTGACTGGATGGACGGACGTCTGCTTCAGACCAGCCCTCGTTCTCTCCTGCCATGTCTTTAGACTGACCTGGAATTCTCTAAATGTGAGCTGACAGCTGCGAGGAAGGTGGATTGAAGAACGCCGTCTCAAGTGGGAAGGTACGACGTGTGCGCGGACTGCCAATGATGTGCTCGGTCTCGTTTTGAGGCTGAGGATCGCTATGACGACCGGTTGACCTCCAGAGGCCCACGCCAGGACCGGGCTCGCTCCAATAAATGTATGCTCGTGCTCGTCATCCCACCTTTGTGTCTGTGAATATCATTTTTTTTCTCTCTTTTCGCTGACAATGTGATGAAGTGATTTTTTTTTTTTTTTAAATTACTAATGCGCACCAAATGGTTTTCAATTTATTTAACCGTTATTTATTTATTTGTTGCAGTCATTCATATTTGTCTGATAATAACTATAAACAGAGGGTCTGCATTCACGCACTGACGTCCCTGACATGTACATAACCCGTCAAAACATGAAATTGTTTCTATTCTTTTTTTTTTTTGATGATGACTTGTTAACTATTTATTACATGTTGCTTCGCCCCCCCTATACTAAATGCAATAAATGCAAAATATTGAGGAGGCGGATTTAAGTTGTAGAATCAGTTTACCTTTACTTACCATCCTGCAACTGTTGATGTGCCCTTCTTAGTAGTAGAGTGTTCTTCTCCTTGTTACTGCCTGATGCCCTCTGAGAACGTGTGCAGGTGTGGACGATTAAGCACCTCCATCCAGGCTCAGAGGCTCTAGTTAAACGTCACACCGTGTTTTTACACTCCTTTGCATCGCTCCAGGCTCTGTCACTTCTCCTGCCGCTCAACATTTTTGTCTCGCATCTTGCGACTGTGGAAACAGACAACTCCCACCTCCCCATATAATTACCAGCTATAGCCAACATGCCAGAGAGTCAGTGCAGTAGTTCTAATTCAAGTTGCTTGCTCACGGTTCACTATGAAATCTCACACACCTGATATTTTTGGATTGTCTAGCCTACGTTGCACATTATGTTGTTGTATAATATCATTGGTTACAGATTGCGGATAAGATCCAGTCGTGGAAAGCATGAAACGAAATGAAGACGGTGGTGAAAAAGACACACACGCGTGCGCAAACACACACACACACAATAGAGCCATTTTGTTACGCGCTGCCAAAGATATTTCTTCAACTTTGGCAGCAGTTTCTGGGGTCACCGGGCCATATTGTGCGGCTCCAACCATCAAAACGTTTCTTACTTGCAGCTTCAATTGCAATGTGGAGAAACAAACTTCACAAAAAAAAAAAAAAAAAAAAAGTCCAGCACAAGTTAACTGGCTTGGTTTATTGCCATCTCTTGCAGGTGCACAGAATGTGGAGCGTCAGCATTCCCTTGTTTACTTACAACTCACACGATGTAAAAAGATGTAATAAAAGCCTGCTAGATTAAACCATTGATGCAGCAGAAGTGAGCGATCAGGGTTAGTTATTTCTTTGAGGGCATTTTAAACCCTGACTCAGCTTCAAACATGTAATTCGGAGAGCGTCAGAAAATTCCGTTTGAAAAACTATCTGCTACAAAAATATATATGTATACGTATGTGGAAGGAGTATTGTTTACATCTGTGGAGCCTTTTTTGTGAAAATCTTCTAGAACTGAAAAAAAAGCATGCTACCAAACATAAAAGAGGCACGGTGTATAATTTATGTTACTTTCTGTCATATTGATTCTGTATTTCATGTACATACATGTGACATACAGTACTATGGGAGAGATATTTCTTAAATTCCATTTGTACTAGCTTTGTAGAAAGTTTATTCTATTTTGAAAGAGCATTGTATATTTGATAGCCAAATTATATGGTATGTAAATGTTTATTTATGGTGACGTTAATTAGAAGAACTGCTAGCACTGCTAATGATTTTCGGTACCTCTATGTTTTAAAAAGGTGATGTTTTTATTGCATGCGTTTAGACTGCATTTGACCTTCGCTGCCAGATCGAGCAATATGACTCCAGGTTCTGCCAGTTAAATCTCTCCACTGCAGTAAAAGCCTTTCTGAACAATTTGTAATTGAATGGGACCTTGATTAGCAATGTCTTAACAACTTTGTTTCTGCTTATGAACGAAACTGACACGAAGGAAATAATGTGCTGCCGGACTGCAGGTGTTGCCACTGTCTATTTAAAAACGATCAGTTTGCAATCCGAATGAAATTGCCACTGACTGCAATAGCACATACGTGAATGTCGTCTGGGTCACGGGATTATTTGGGACCTGTATTATGATTTCACAAGCTTCTATGTCGCGATGTGTTTCTCGGCTTACTGCTTTACATATCGATATTGCTGTTTTCAATCATAGTTGTGGCTATTTTGTTACCTGGAGGTCTATTTTGTACAGTAAATGAAAAATAAACATGTCCACCTCACATGATGCCTGAGTGCGTTCTTTTCTTGGGAGGTGCCCCATCATGGCCTCGGGGTTTAAGGTATCGTGGAATCCCATTCATGAAATCACCAGCAGACAACCTGAGTGAGAGCCGTCTCTCTGCTGGCATCATATTACTTGGGTAGTACAGATATTAATAACCTCCACTCCAGAGATGTGACATAAGCTCGCAGACATTGACTCTTTACAGATGGCAGGAACTGGCATGCCAGCCACATTAATGTATCATTTGCCAGGAATATTGGTTTACTGAGTTTAAGTGCAACTAATTATCTCAAAGGGAGCCTGAATGTG
Organism: Dactylopterus volitans; assembly: GCA_901007715.1. Lineage (NCBI taxonomy): Eukaryota > Metazoa > Chordata > Actinopteri > Syngnathiformes > Dactylopteridae > Dactylopterus > Dactylopterus volitans. The sequence continues at coordinate 77,045 of CAAKHG010045167.1, forward strand.
CAGCTCTGTGGGATATAATTAGTATGAACGTTGACTGCATGAACCAAACGCTGGACAAACTTCGAGTTAAATGGATTTCCTGAACCTGCATTTTTTGCTGTACACCCTGTGGATTTTCACAGGAAGCGTGCGTGTGAGTCTGACTGTCTCACTGCAGTCTCAAGAAGTGAAAAAATGTCTTAATGGCAGAAATGTCACCAGTGAAACCTAATCAACTGACCACTGGCTGCGGGCTTCTGTGTCCAGAAAATTTCCCCCCAAACCACCTCTTCAATATTTAATATACTGAACTGGCAGGCTGAAAGGACAAAAACTAATTAAAAAGCTGAGTAGAGAGCAGCCGTGAGCACACTCTGGGGATATGATATCAAACGAGCATGATACAGGTCAACATTTCCGATCAAGGATGAGTAATACCTCATAACACATGATGATGAATATTAAGTACATATTTAAAATCCCCTATTTAAAATACTGACCTCATGCCCATCTACTGTAATTGAGTCAAATATTTAGATTTAGATTTAGATTTTAGGATAAATTAAAAAAAAAAAGAAGTCGATTGTACAGAGGTAAATAGATGTTAAACACGAGAACGCTGACAGCTGTGTGATGATTTATTTAGGGGGAAGAAAGAAAACATAGTTTTTCATCACGACCGACCTTAACTGCCCCATAGAAACCTGACTGATTCATATTAGCTATTAAAATTTTTAAGCTATCCATCCCTTCGTAGTTATCACATGCGATTAATCTGGCAGATGATTCGAGGGAGCTCGGAAAAAAAATATCCCGAAATCACGGTTTTGCTCTTACTATGAGATGGTTTTCGAAAAGAAAACCATCTCATCGCGTTTCGTTTTTTTTCCGTCCTTAAGGAAAGGGAAACTAAAGATGCATCTCGACGTTTCTCGTGAAATGGATCAGCATGGGGACCCCTGGCCGAGAGCGTCTAGCCTAAGAATGCCTTCTGTGTGTGTCACAGTTATTCTTACCTCCAGCTACTCATGATCATGGCCTGGTGCTGGCATCTGGTGTCACCGCCATGTCACTGACTGCTGAGTCACAGCGCCACGAGAGCCCCCCGAACCTGCAAGGGAACTCAATATATTCGCTGGCACTGGCTCATTTTCCATAAAGATAATTAATTTCTCCACTTTTATTTCCACACCTGTGGAGCTATAATTAACGCCAACATCAATCAATACCTCGCAAAGTTATTATGGATTGCACCCATTTTACTTTCAGCCGAGTCAGGGGGTCAGTTTCTGTCTTTTCTCATCTCTCATCAGGGGTCATTATACAAGTGACTGAACAGCTCCAACGGTTCTTGTGCTCTGTTACTATTTTGCAGACAAACCACTTACTTTTTTTTATTACAACCTGGCACACCAGTTTCCTTTTAGCCGTCCGCTTATAAAAATTCCTGACCTGAGTTTGTCTACATGGGAATGAATGCCTTTCACCCAAAGGTGGCAGGTTAATGCGAAACAAAGCAATTGCTTCTTCCTTTCTTTTTTTTTTCTTCTTTCACCAGGGTGACCTCATCCACAAACGTGTATCTCCGAGCTCTCAGCGGGATAATAATAAGTAATATCCCACTTTTCTGACCATTACTCCCTCTGTAAAGCAGCAAATTGTCAAGACAAGAGGCTTCCACTTCACGTCTCACTTTCTTTTCTTAGCTCAGTTGTTCAGCCACATATTCACAACAATCGGTAAGCCCCAGCCCACTGCCGCCCAAATAGGAGCGCCTAAAAATACGCATGCCGCAAGTGTTGCGCCGCCTGGGGTCCGACCAATCACTGCCCCCCATCCGCCCGGTAAACCGACCCGGGCCCCATCCTTTCGGATTAGCAAATAGACTATGATCGCAGAGGCTGAGTGACGTGGCCCGCTCCCCTTTATAAACGCATCTCTTCCCTCTGCTCGACGTTCAAGTTTCTAAAACACGCTCATCGGCGGCTCCAGGCGCGCGCGTCTCCGGCTCACCTGCCACCAGACTTCTGCTGCTGCTGCAGCAACAACAACAACAACAACAACAACTAAAAAGAAGGGAAAAAAAAGCTTGATCTTTCTGGGGGCCACATTTGGAGAAGAACGACTTGACGAGAAGGTGCCAATTAAAAAAAAGAAAGAAGAAAAAACAAGGAGGGGACGCCGAGCTGACGTCGTCAATCGGATACTTGAATCCATCACTGTCCTGACACAAGCGGCTCCTTCGCAAGTGCATCCGAGAAGTTCTGGGTTTGAAGCTCCTCCGGGGTGGGGGGGGTTCTGAGCTTCTGCGCGCTTCCCAGCGACCTGCGAAAGTTTCCCGCGCCGCCGAGCGCACAATCCAGCACCTAGGTGTCACCGAGGTATAAAAGTGGACACGGAAAAGGCTACCATGATGAGCAACAACTACGGCGACGACCCGCAGCCTCCGCAGTACTACCAGGCCACCGACTTCGGGGAAGGGGAGGAGGAAGAGATGCCGGCCACGGAGAAGGACCTGGCCGAGGACGCGCCGTGGAAGAAGATCCAGCAGAACACCTTCACCAGGTGGTGCAACGAGCACCTGAAGTGCGTCAACAAGACCATCGGCGACCTGCAGAGGGACTTTGGCGACGGTCTGAAGCTCATTTCGCTGCTGGAGGTCCTGAGCCAGAAGAAAATGTACAGAAAGTACCACGCCAGACCCAACTTCCGCCAGATGAAACTGGAGAACGTTTCTGTGGCGCTCGAGTTCCTGGACAGAGAGCACATCAAGCTGGTCTCCATAGGTAAGTTGGGGGTTTATTCAGTTGAGTTCATAAGATAGCTGCTTTTTCCACGTGATGATCAGCAGGAGCTTTGATTTCAAAATGTTTTCGAGCTCCAACAACCTCGCCCTCATATTCAGGCTGTCATATCTTCACAAAACAGTCTGGGAGCTGCCGTGTTGGTATTTTATCAGTCCAGCTGTCAGCCAGCAGTGAGCCATGACTCTCACAGGGGCGTGGAGATCCTCACTGACCTCTCGCCGGGAACGGCGCTGCAGAAAGGTGGCACCGAGGTCACGAATTCGTGGCGAGGCCCAAAGCCTCACTGGATCTGCGGCTTGCTTCAGCTCATGCATTAGCTATAGGCTGCAAATTCGCTATGCCTGTGCTAATGAGGACATATTATATGCACATGAGCAGAGGTTACACACACAAGCAAGCACAGGCGCACACTCCCGTCAGGTCAGGGGTCGCGTGGGCTATTTGCTAACAGTCGGATCGCTGTCCAGACCTATCAGCAACTCAGGCGAGGTGAAGAGCTACTCCAGCAGGAATCCAAGTGTGGCGCATCATAATTGTGGAATTTGAGTGTGAGGAAGAAGGGGGTGGGGGGTGGGTGGAGAGGTGGAAACGGTGGTGGGGGGGCTGGGGTCACCATGTTTCTGTGTCAGCCTCCTCCCCTTTTATAACAGGCTTTTAGCTAACGTGGACCAGGGGTCCCCAAACTTTCTCCTGTGAGGGCCACATACCTTTTCCCTTCTCTGATGGGGGTCAGTTTGTAA
>CAAKHG010045167.1:80590-92724 GCA_901007715.1 Dactylopterus volitans
GAGGAAGAAGGGGGTGGGGGGTGGGTGGAGAGGTGGAAACGGTGGTGGGGGGGCTGGGGTCACCATGTTTCTGTGTCAGCCTCCTCCCCTTTTATAACAGGCTTTTTAAAAATATCTCAGGAGAAGCGGGATATTATGAGAAGCACATACATTTTTTAACATGAAGAATTGTGGCCGGATTATTGCACCTGTACTCAAGCCTACAATTTCTCCATAAAATCACTTGTAATATTTCTGACAGGGTCCCCTCCCACAACCCCCCCGGTTTTGTTGAATACCGAGCCGGCCACACACTTGAGTGAAATTCCTGGCACATGGCTGAGGCTTTGGCCGTTGCATCGCGAAGGCCAAAGTGTGTGCATCTAGATATGTGCGCGCTTGTCTGTGTGTGTGTGTGTGTGTGTGTGTGTGTGTGTGTGTGTGTGTGTGCGCGCGCGCGATGGAACTCAAGCTCAAACCTCAGGCGTCCTGCTGTTCCCAGGAGGGCAAAAAGCTGCAATCACAAATCTCACCTCAAAAGGCTGAGGACTGTGTGTGTGTGTGTGTGTGTGTTTGTGTTTAATATGTTAATGTGTGTCTGGCAGACCTTTTTTTTTTTTTTTCTTTTTTGGACAGAAACAGGGCATTATAATGGAACATTTTTTTGTGTCCACAGAACCCTGCTTCCTCCGTGCAGATAATATCTCAGTCTCATTACAGCGACCTGGGGACAACAAAAAAAACCTCACAGCGGGCGTCATTGCACATGTGCCACAGTGTGTAACTAGACCATTTGATGGATGTGTCTTTGGCCAGGCAGTTGCCATTAAAGTCAGACACAGGGGGGGATCACAAACACACTGTGCCACTTTGTGCCACCTGCCTGTGCCGGTCAAATGGTGACACATCAAACACCACCCCCGCCCCTCTGATAGGGGCCGCTGATCTATGAAAAGATCTCAATAAAGCAGTCTTGTGACAAGCAACTGCCGTTAAAAGTCCCTCCCCTATTAAAGTATTACTGAAATAAACTGGAGTGTAACGCACAAGATTAGCTGATGAATCATTTAAATCCAGCTCTCCTCTGAGGTCACTCGGCGCCGATGTCTGAATTTCCTAACGAGAGCGGATTCAAAAAAAAAAAAAAAAAAGGCTTATTTGACAAACTTTTCCTCTGAGAACTTCAGGAAATGAACCACTTTGCTCGCTGTCAATGAATCTAATCTGCACCTATTTGATTTATCGTGCTCCGGCGCTACAAGTTTTGGAGGTAATTGAAATCCAAGTGGTATTTATGCAGAGAAGGATCCACTTCCACATATCCGCAGCTGTCACTGTCCTCACAGTACCATTGTGACTGGATGACAGATTGTCAGGGGTCCTCAGCCAGACAGCTGTCTGCTAGAGAGGGGCTCGGGGGAAGCAGAGAGGAGCATTAGATTCCTGTCTCCTCAGCAGTCAATCATCATTGTTTATGTTGCTCAGAATAAGATGGTCATCGGTGCAGAGCAGCAAAAAGGACTATTTTGTTACAACACGCCTCTGTACAGGCCTTAAATCTCACTTTCTCATGACTTAGCATTGGGATGTTATTATCAGGGATCTTTAAGGCATAATAAACATAATTTAAAACCGCATCACCCTCACATCATAAAGAGTGACCTGAAAGACGACACATCGCAGCACTTCCGAATACCGTACGGCGCCACGCATTGTGCGAACTTCTGCAATCTGCATTTTGATTCTCATGAACTCTGTTGTCTCTGCTGTGCAACCGCAGATAGCAAAGCCATTGTGGATGGGAATCTAAAGCTGATCCTGGGTCTTATCTGGACTCTCATTCTCCACTACTCTATCTCCATGCCCATGTGGGATGATGAGGATGATGAGGAAGCCAAGAAGCTCACGCCCAAACAGCGCCTGCTCGGCTGGATACAGAACAAGGTGCCCCAGCTGCCCATCACCAACTTCAATCGTGACTGGAGGGATGGCAAAGCCCTGGGAGCCCTGGTTGACAACTGTGCCCCAGGTAAGAGGCTTGTAGTGGCAGCAGCTGAGTCAACTGGCGGGGCGGCAGAAGTGCAGAGTCAAACTAAATGCGGTGCCTGTTTAGAGGCTCGGCTGTATGTGACAGTTTCCCTTGGTTGCTCGGGAGGTGAGGGTCAGGCATGTGTCAGTCAGTGGATTTGAAACATTATCGCAGTCGTCTCCTTTGACTCTCGTCCTGAAGCGAGGGCTGTATCTCTCTCGCATTCTGAAAAGTATTACACACACACACGCACACGTACACACGCGCGCGCGCGCATCCAGCTTCAGGTTCCGACGTCAGCCAGTGTAATCTGCCTCTAGAGAGCAGGTAGTGTCAGTGGGTTGCAGAGGGGTTGCTGATGGCCGCAGGACGTCCCTAGCAGCTGTCCCACAATGACTGAAGCTTTCATTCACACTGTGTCGGGCCCTGCGGCCAGGGTCTGACTTTGGAGTTTATTGCCTTGCTGCTACTCAACACCCCCAAATTTGGGCACCATTCCTCCTCTTCTGTCAGGGGGATGCTTGGCTTTGCATCAAAATGCAGACTGATCTGTCACAGGGTGGTGCCTAAGCCACAGATCCAAGGACCACAAGGCCACAGTTTGAGCCACTGCCAGTTTGTGCTTCTGCTTTCAATGCTCGGCATCAGAGATTTCTCTGCTAGCCGCGCTCTGCCGAGTGAAAGGTGGACGAGTAGCCAGAGGAGCCTAGAACACCGTGTTTAACTGTGTTTATATGAGCCATTGATCTGAGGGGACGCATCTTTCAAACACTGCTGCAAAACTGACCATACAAGGCGCTGTTGTTGCATCTGCTAATGCCAAACACCAGAGCAACCGATGGAGCGAGTCCTGTAATGAAACTCAGAAACACAGAAGCTCTGGTTTTAATCCAGATGCAATCGTGCATAACAAACGAAATGATCAATATTGTATTTATCAGACGCCTAGCTGGTAGAGACTCGGCCCATGTTTCCAATATATCCTTGTACAACTATAGCATGCACTTGACTGCCTCGGTATTACAATGATACTGCATTATGATCTAAAATACTGGTTTTACTCCAGAGATGACATTACTTTAAAGAGCAGTGATCACCCAAGATAACACGTTGAAAGGTTCTGGTGCCTCCCAGCTGACAGCTTCATAGCGGCAGAAGCCTCCATTTCTATACTGTCACTTCCCACTGTCTGTCCACTCTACATAGCTCAACACTATTAATTCTGTATGGCTATATTAAATAACCCCACAAAGGAGGTTGGAGTGTTTCCATTGACTTTTGTCAGTTAATTCACACTAATTATTTTCAGGGACCTTGAATGACGGATGGAACATTTGCCAAAACAGAAATATTATTACAATTATTAGTTATCTGTGATTTTTTTTTCTTTTTTTTTTACATTTTCATTGGTCCAGTGAAACAATTCTCATGAAAACAATTCAGGCATGCAGCGACAATATCTATTAGTGTGGATGTGTTTCTAATCGTTTTAGAAATATATCCAGATATATTTGACGGCTTCAATTGCTGATTTGCATATAATAAGGAGTGGGCTGTCATAATAAAGTTTAATAGTGTGCTGCGGTGAACCTACACGGGCCTTTGAGTGAGAGGCTCACTCCATCGTCAACACTAATCCAATTTAGGCATTAGCAGCGCAGGGCCGGCTTGCTTTCCAACGTCTATTGAGATCGCTTCCTTTGAGGAGACGAGAGAGACCTTTATTGTCACTCGTATTGAATTCAAAAGAGCAAAGCAGTGCGGGTAAGGTCATACGATGTTGTAGCCTGAGGTGTTATAGAGATAGTAGTGACAGCCCAAGTGGCCTTATTATAGCAATCGGAGTGTAACTGAGCCTGCGTCCGTCCATGCAGAACCGTCTAATGGCCCATTTACATTCCGTTAGGTTTGTGTCCCGACTGGGCGGAGTGGGACCCAAACCAGCCGGTGCAGAATGCCAGAGAAGCCATGCAGCAGGCTGACGACTGGCTGGGCGTGCCTCAGGTAAGACGCACGGCGGATGTCAATCATGAAGTGTCCTCTCGTTTGTTTCATATCAGCCGGGTGACAGGTGGGCGGGGCTGGTGCCATAAAAAAAAAAAAAAAAGCATATGTTTTTCCCGTGTGTTCTCATTGGCAACATACTTTAAACACACTTGGACCCGTGCTGTTTGAAAGCAAACACCAAGGCACGTTTTTGAATGCAAACAGGCCCCACTACATGCACATAAACCTGTGAGGCAACACTGCACTAAAAAAAGGCAATACTGTGTGTGATTAGGAGCCCAATGTTTTTCCAAGAAGATCCTGCTGGAGGGTGTCATGAAATATTTATTACCCAGCTCACTTCTAATATTGCAATTTACTTTATTGTAGCTCTCAGTAAGTGACCGTGTAGGAGTTTTATTGGGTAGATTTGTGAATTTGTGGAGGTGTTGGATTTCTCAACACCTTCCGAGCCAACCACCAAAACAGAGGTGTAAATATGCCTGCGCTCATCAGAATAACAATGTGAACAGAGCAAGAATATTTCCAGTCCCACTTGTGGGGCACCCAGCCTCTATTGTACATGTGCACCATTTGGGTTGTTTGCTTGTTTGTTGAAGAAAAGGGCTGGCTATTCTCCATGAGGCTAAACATTTGTGAGATAGCCAGGGGGTGTATGTCATGGCTCGGTAGGCTGGATTCCAGTGTGGTGGTGTTAAGGAGATGTGGGAGAGGCCTGGCTCAGGATAAATCCCCCTGGCTGGCTTATTGAGGACAACAATCCTTAACCCTGCTGTCCTGGGGTTAAATATAACCAGTCTGGATCATAGCTTTGTGCCACTGTGTGACAGACAGGCAAATCGGTGCTGGAAGGGTGAGAGGAGTCAATGGTGTAGGTAGTAGATACATTTAATCCCTGTTAAATCCCTTTGCACTGTGCTTAATAAGGGAAAGTTTTATACGGAGCCAAATAAGCCTCATTAAAAATGAATCTATCGGCCATTTGTGCGTCAATTAGACGATGGTGTTTGTATGATTGTTGCGGAAAATCCCAGGAAAGCTAAACTTTAATATCGATGTTCATTTGTTAACGGCAATCAGACGTTCATCTTTATTCTCGCTTCTCTGTCCGCATGCTAGGTGATTGCACCTGAGGAGATCGTCGACCCAAATGTTGATGAGCACTCGGTGATGACCTACCTGTCCCAGTTCCCCAAGGCTAAGCTGAAGCCAGGGGCTCCTCTCAAGTCCAAACAGCTTTTCCCGAACAAGGTCAAAGCATATGGACCTGGTGGGTAGCACAATGGGAGCAATGCAGCTGCGTGATCCTCAACACTTCGTATCAACAGTATAATCAGACAGTGAAAGTTGATCACCTTCTTGGGATTTTTCATTGTGAAGCCTTGTAATCTCATTTTTAATTACCTGATGGAAAACATCTGAAGCCAGAAATGACATAATTCATTATTGTGTTGCCTTCTGCTGATATTTTTTTTTATTGCTCCTTTTGAGAAAATCTCCACTCACTGCTGTATGTGTCTATGTTTGTTTTACAGGTATTGAGCCTCATGGCAACAAGGTGCTGCATCCAGCTGTGTTTACTGTTGAGACTCTGGAGGCTGGCAGTGGCGAGGTCCTAGTCTATGTGGAGGATCCTGAAGGACACAAAGAGGAGGCAAGTTATATCTGATGCATAAGTATTAGCTCACAGTCTGCTAGCCACTTTGGACTATCTGAAACTTGAAATGTAAGCATCTAATCTCTGATCTAACCCTCTCTTACTTTTTCTCCAGGCTAAGGTCAAACCCAACAATGACAAAAACAGGACCTACACTGTCACTTATGTACCTAAAGTTGAGGGTGTCCACAAGGTAAAACAAATCATTTCTTTTCCATTTGTCATATGTCTACATGAACATTAGCAAACTTGTTTTTTAAAAGGTGTCCTAAAATTGCCCCCCGCCCCCTCTCCTTCACCATCAGGTCAAAGTGTTATTTGCTGGTCAGGACATTGACAAAAGCCCCTACACAGTGAATGTGGCAAAGGATTTGGGAGACCCAAGCAAAGTCCATGCTAGAGGGCCAGGTCTGGACCCGACAGGGAATGTGGCTAATAAACCCACATACTTTGACATCTACACAGCTGGTTAGTATGGAAAATTCAACCACTTGCAGATGTTCATCTGATCTGATGAAGGGACTGCAGTGCAAAAAGAGGGTCCAACGCCACAACTATTGAGTGGTGAGCTAACGATTTTTTCCCCCCCGCCAAACTCAGGTGCCGGTAATGGTGACATCAGCGTGGTCATCATCGATCCTCAAGGCAAGAAGGACACAGTGGAGCTCATCCTAGAGAATAAGGGGGACAGTGTTTTCCGTTGCACATATCGCCCTGTGCTAGAAGGTCCTCACACCATTCACATCCTGTTTGCTGGTCAAGAGATTCCTAAGAGCCCCTACACTGTCAACATTGCCGAGGGTGAGCCATCTGTCTGTGCTGTCAATTACTGTCAAGACAATCAGATCTTTTAACATGCCATCAGAGTCAGGGTGATCTATCCTGTCACGGTCTACAGTGGTATTTGTTTTCCCAGGGAACAGCCAGCCATTATAGACCATAATCCTTCCTATCTGTCATTTCTAGCTCCTCCTGTTGCTCCTCTCAAGGGAGCTCCACTGCAGATAGTCCCTCAGTCAGTGCGCACTCCTCCCGGAGCGAAGGGTGGGAAGGGCGTTCCCCCCAAAAAACCTGGCCGACCAAGTTAGTATGGTCTGCTAGGATGAGCCTGTGCTCGATGCTAAGCCAGGCCCTCCTCCTCCGCCAAACCGCCCCCCCGCCCCCTCTCTATGTGCTGCAGACGCCCTGTGCTTTCTCTGTGGTCGGGATGCCCAGGCAGCGCTTGGTCGCCTGCTCCCTCTTCTCGTGGCCTGCAGCTTTTTGGTTTACTTTCAGAGATAGAGAGATAAGATGCAGTGTTGTTTACAAGGAATTGATTACACATTGTCCCAGTTTGCCTTTCTATTGCCTTTGTTAAGTAACTTTGCTTGTGCCTTTGTTTTTCTGTCCAACACACTTTTGCACCACCCAGCATTCAATTTGAGCCTGCAGTCAACATTTCTGAGTGACCGGCTGAAATGTTGTTATATTCTCCCCGAGTGCTCTCAAATGTGTTATATGTGCGACAAATAGCTTTATCCTCATTTGCAGGTATTGTCAGTCAACTTTTAAGGAATCCTATTTGAATTTTAATATCTTGCTACTAACATTGCTGTCTCCCGCTGGCTTCTCTCAGTTTCTTTTGCTGTGGTAAATATTCTCTGTCTCACATGTGTTTGTGCTCCTTTTTCAGCCATGAACCCAAATGCCTGCAGAGCCACGGGCAGAGGCCTTCAGCCTAAAGGTGTGAGAGTAAAGGAGGTTGCAGACTTCAAAGTTTTCACGAAGGGAGCTGGCAGCGGAACACTGAACGTCTCAGTCAAAGGACCGAGTGAGTAACGCCGCTCTCTCCTTGCACTCTTCATATTATGCATTCGCAATATTTTTCTCTGTTTTGAATTATTATTTTTTTGGTAGAAGTTGCATGCACATACCATAAAGCCCAAATCAAATTGGATAAAACGCCTGTCGATTTAATATGGATTTATACTGTATATTCATCCTCAGCTGGAGCCCAGGAGCAAGTAAAAGTGCGGGAAGCAGAAAATGGTGTGTACGAATGTGAATATTATCCCCTCAAGCCTGGTAAATATACAGTCAGCATCACCTGGGGAGGCCAGCCCATTCCACGCAGGTAAGGTCCTATTGCTCCTTCAGGTATACATTAACGATGCAAATTCACTTTTACAACAGCTAATGCTGTGTAATGTTGTGCACTGTTATTTCCTGCAGTCCCTTTGAGGTGGAGGTGGGCGCAGAGGCAGGCTTGCAGAAGGTGAGAGCATGGGGTCCTGGTCTGAAGACTGGTATGGTGGGAAAATCTGCTGACTTTGTGGTAGAGACCATCGGCACTGATGTTGGAACTCTGGGTAAGTCATGCAGCAAGGGAAGGCTCTCAGGATTGATTTTTTTTTTTTTTTACTCTACTATGAATCTGAAATCTGAACGTATCAATGCTCCCTCCGTCAAGGCTTCTCCATCGAAGGCCCATCTCAGGCTAGAATTGAGTGCGATGATAAAGGTGATGGGTCTTGCGATGTGCACTACTGGCCCACTGAGCCTGGTGACTATGCTGTCCATGTCATTTGTGATGATGAGGATATCAAGGACAGCCCCTTCATGGCCCACATTCTGCCGGCAGCCAATGACGTCTTTCCTGAAAAGGTAAAGTCTCACCCAAAACTGAATAATGGAGCCTATTAGACTGTTCAACCCAAATTTTCTTAACAAAATACATTTAACAAATTAAATCATGCTTTGCCATTGCAGGTGAAAGCTTATGGTCCCGGCCTGCAGCCATCCGGCGTTATTGTCAACAAACCAACTGAATTCACCATTGATGCCCGAATGGCTGGGAAGGGGCACCTCAAGATTTATGCGCAGGTATAGAGCTCACCACTTTTGGAGCACTGCATTTTTTATTCATTAGAATTTTTTTTATTTTTGTTGTTTATGTATATTTTATGTGAGTGCAGTCCAGCAATGGCATGCCTTTGTGTCAACTTAGGATGCTGACGGCTGCACCATCAATATCCAAATCACTGACAAGGGAGACGGCACATTCCTATGTGTGTACACTCCTGTCAAGCCCATTAAACACACCATCATCATCACCTGGGGAGAGGTCAACGTGCCCAATAGCCCCTTCAGGGTAAGACACATCCAGAAGGGCACACACACACATACACAAAAAAATATGCCACACTCGAAATGTAGCCTCCTTCAGAATTAAATGCAATGATACTTCACCAGATATAGGCAAAGTAAGAGGACTGCAGCATTTATACTTCAGCCAACTGCCGCCCTCTCAAGTGCACTATGAATTAATTAGGTGCTGGTTGGAGAGGGTTCTCATCCAGACAGAGTCAAGGTCTATGGGCCTGGAGTGGAGAAGACGGGGCTGAAGGCTAACGAGCCAACATACTTCACTGTGGACTGCAGTGAGGCTGGTCAAGGTGAGCATATATTTAAGGAGTTGATGTGAAAAACACTGGAGTCTTTATAAAAGTAATGCTACATCTCGTGACTGTAAAAAAAAATAAAGTATGTACATCACGGACACAGAAGAGGTAAATGTTTAACTAAAGTTGGGGTTCTTTTTATTCTTCTCATCCGATTTTGAATGACCTTACTGAACTATGTTCGATGCTTTGTGCTATAGGGGACATCAGTATTGGAATTAAGTGTGCCCCAGGGGTGGTTGGCCCTGCCGAGGCAGACATTGACTTTGACATCATCAAGAATGACAATGACACCTTCACTGTCAAGTACACTCCCCCCGGTGCAGGCCGCTACACCATCATGGTGCTGTTTGCTGACCAGGTAAGAATGCTGGTACGTTACGTAAGCTCACCTCTGGAACAAAGATCTTTGATTATTCATGAATTTTCTCATGATTGACTTTGTCAGGAAATTCCCGCCAGTCCGTTTAAAGTCAAAGTTGATCCTTCCCATGATGCCGGCAAGGTTAGAGCAGAGGGTCCTGGACTCAACAAAACAGGTGAGATATAGAACTGGATGCACACTGAATTTATAGTTGTTGTTTGTTTTGTTTTTTTCCTAACCGACACCCACTCCAATACTTTAATGTCATAGAGATGATTTGGCTGGGACTGGTAAAAACGTGTGTGTTTCAGGTGTGGAGGTGGGCACACCAACCCACTTCACCATCTACACAAAGGGAGCAGGAAAGGCCAAGCCTGAGGTGCATTTTGCAGCATCAGGCCCAGGAGAGGCGGTTCGTGACTTCGAGATCATCGATAACCACGATTACTCCTACACTGTCAAATACACCGCTCTTCAACAGGTACAGCAGGCCTCTGTTTGAAGTCCATTAATAACAGGGCAGGATACAGAAATTACTCACAGTAAAGCCAAAATCATTTCATTTTCATTTCATTGCGTCTTTTCAGGGTAACATGGCAATCTCAGTGACCCATGGAGGAGATCCGATTCCCAAGAGCCCCTTCCACATCACAGTCGCGCCAGCTCTGGACCTCGGAAAGGTGAAAGTGGAAGGATTAGACACTAGTAAGTTGAAGACATATTAATAAAGACTCGTGTTTATAATTTAGATGTTTTTGTTCAGTGTTTTGGCAGTGCGAGGAGTTTAAACCCTGCATTAGAAATACAACAGTTGAAACACTTGTAAATTTGTCTCGCAGAAGTGGAGGTTGGAAAAGACCAGGAATTCACAGTTAATTCCAAAGGTGCTGGGGGACAGGGCAACGTAGGTGTGAAAATGACCTCACCCTCTGGCCGACCAATCCCATGCAAGCTGGAATCAGACAAAGCCAAAGGCATTCACGGTGTGAAGTATATTCCCCCAGAAGAAGGGCAATACAAGGTTGATGTCAGCTACGATGGCAATCCAGTAATGGGAAGCCCCTTTGGGTTGGAGGCAGTGATGCCTGCTGATCCTTCAAAGGTAAAAGTTCATGAAAGCTCCCTGTGGCACTTCACTTTGTTTTTGTTGTTTGTGGAACTCACGAAATGAAGAGATGCTCTGCAATTTGGTCCAGCGCACTTACTGAAACCTCATCTCGGAAACTGAAGTGAGTGTTGTGTTTACAGGTTCGAGCCTATGGTCCGGGCCTGAAGGGTGGCATTGTGGGTAAGCCGGCTCCGTTCACTATTGACACAAAGGGAGCTGGCGCAGGTGGGCTGGGCCTGACTGTAGAGGGTCCCTGCGAGGCGAAGATTGAGTGCCAGGACAACGGCGACGGCACATGCTCAGTGTCTTACCTGCCCATGGAGCCTGGCGAGTATGCCATAAACATCCTGTTTGCGGAGAAGCACATCCCTGGCTCACCTTTCAAAGCTGCAGTGCGCCCGGCTTTCGACCCCAGCAAGGTGACGGCTAGTGGCCCTGGTCTGGAGAGGGCCAAGGCAGGTGAACCGGCCACCTTCACTGTGGACTGCACTCGAGCAGGTGATGGAGAGCTCACTATCGAGATTGTATCGGAGACTGGGGCGAAGGCTGAGGTCCACATCCAGAAAACTGCAGAGGGGACCTTCTCTGTCACATACATCCCACCCCTCCATGGCAAACACACCATTACCATCAAGTACGGTGGCCATATGATTCCCCAGTTTCCAAAGGTTCTGCAGGTTGAGCCCTCTTTGGACACTAGCGGGGTGCACGTTTATGGGCCAGGAGTGGAGCCAAGAGGTAACAGGACATAGAACTTTAGAATACATTTCCACAGTATCATAGGTTTTCAATAACAATATCATGATAATGTTAAAACAGTTAACTAGTGTGGTTTCAGAAAAGTGTTTATCTAACTTTTTTTCTTTTTCTATGTCATTGTTTTATATTTTGCCTTTAAGACAAAACAAGCTCTATAGAATTGCAATAGCATCAGTCACCCTTTTCAATTGTCTACCAGCCTTAATGAATGATCAATTGATCATTGGATACAGGTTTTTTTGACTTATAGCCTGTGAACGTGCTATTTTAAGTGGTTCATAAACAGCTCATGATCATACTCACGAGTTAGTAATGTTAGGACTGAGCCTATTTAATGTTTCAGTTCCTCAACAAATCATCTTAATGGCTTTTCCTTTTCCAGGAGTCCTTAAAGAGGTCACAACCCACTTCATTATTGATGCTCGCGCCCTCAACAAGGTTGGAGGAAATCATGTGAAGGTTCACATTATCAACCCCTCTGGCAGCAACACGGACGCCTACATCACTGACAAGGGAGACGGCACCTACAGAGTGGAGTACACAGCATTCGAGGATGGTAGGACTCCGGTGGAAACTATTACATCATTTCGTCTAATAGTGGTAATTCGCAGAATTGCAAGGTGTGGAGGTGGAGAGACATTAAGCGATGGAAGGGGATCTATATCAAAATAATGTAGCATTTGCAAACCTAACCTGCTGCAGGTAAATAAAGGTTTTTATGTAGACAAATTGTCTGAAGGAGTGCACAGAGTCAGACAGGAAGAAAAAAAAAAAACACTAAACGCTGCTTG
>CAAKHG010045167.1:92744-105215 GCA_901007715.1 Dactylopterus volitans
GAATAAAGTAGAGAGTGGGAAAAGTCAGAGCAACAGAAAGAGAGAGAGAGAAGGAGGGAGGGGGAGGGGTATTAATACAGAATGATGCAGTGGAGCAATGATGTGAGGGGCAGAGAGCAGGGAGGCAGACAGGCTCTGTTTTATAAATAGTCTGTTCTGGAACAGAAGCTCTTAACCAGGCAGGTATGTGTGCTGAACACTGCTAGCGCACTGCAATACAACAGCGGAATGACATGGGATATTAATAGCAATCTATAACACAAAGCAAAGAGATCAGAGAGCACTTCTCCACCACCAGGCATGCTCTAATATCTTAGCAGCACGACTGGGAATCTGGCATATCAGCCCACTGAGAAGACTCTGTCGGAAAAATGTTGCAACAGAATAATGAATAGGGAACAGATGTAATGCCTTTATGTTCACCCGAGCATCTGCACTCTAGACGGTGTCTTTCATAAATAAACAGATGTGATCTCCCTAAAAGGGAATTTGTCTGGCCCGCACTTAAAAGCAAGTGGCAGTAACAGAAAGCTCTGATTTTCTTTGACAACAGTTTGGCAGCTGATATCTGTTTGTGTGCAGGGATGCATATGATTAAGGTGCTGTATGATGATGTGCCCGTGCCCAAGAGCCCCTTCAGAGTGACAGTGGTTGAGGGATGTGATCCGACCCGGGTCCGTGCCTACGGACCAGGTCTGGAGGGAGGGATAACCAACAAGCCAAACTGCTTCACTGTGGAGACCAGGTACAATTGAATCAGGCAGTTAGAAAGTGTGTGTTGATTTATGTTGCCACGCTGGTGAAGTCAAATGGTCCGAAGAAATATAGCTGAAACCCAGGTGTTCGTAGGTGTTTGTGGTCAATAATGCTATTTGCACCAAGGAGAGCCATTTTAACATGTTAATTTGTTGAAGGGTCTATTCTTAACCAAACAATTTCTAATCTTAACCACGGAAAAAAGAAGGTCAGCTATATCTGGAAACAAGTCAACAATATAACAATTTCCATGAGAAAAGTCCTGTGTTTATTTCTGGGAGTAGCCAAATAGCTGCTTTGTTCTCACCCAGGATAAAACAGACACCAAATGAAAATCATAATAATGTGACTTGGTTCTCAGGGGTGCCGGCACAGGAGGCCTGGGCCTCACCATTGAGGGAGCCTCAGAGGCAAAAATATCCTGCAAAGACAACAAAGATGGTAGCTGCAGTGTGGAGTATGTCCCCTTCACTCCTGGGGACTACGATGTCAATATTAACTATGGAGGTCACCCGATCCCTGGGAGTCCGTTCCGTGTGCAAGTGAAGGACCCTGTAGACCCCAGCAAGGTGAAGTGCTCTGGTCCCGGCCTGGGCGCTGGAGTAAGAGCACATGTTCCTCAGACCTTCACTGTCGACTGTACTAAGGCTGGTCAGGCCCCTCTGGATGTCAAACTCATCGGCCCAACAGGTGAGAACATGCTGCACATCTCAGCCTTGCCTCTCTAAACTGTCAATCAGCTAGTTGGCGGTGTGTCATTATTTCTGTAACGCTTTATTTGAAGGTACTGCGGAGCCAGTTGGTGTTAAAAACAATGGCGATGGAACTCACACGGTTCACTACACCCCGGCCCAGGACGGCCATTACGCTGTAGCTGTCAAGTATGCAGACCAGGAGGTTCCACACAGGTACAGTAAACTCTACCTGAAAACAGAAGTTCAACTCAGCAACACTCCGGCTCCAGTTTTTATCATTTTGTGTTGGATTTAGTTTTCACATTTGATATTCTCCCCATCACCCACAGTCCATTCAAGGTAATTTCTAAGCCTGGGCATGATGCCAGTAAGGTACGTGCCAGCGGCCCGGGGCTAGACACCAAAGGTGTATCTGCAAGCCTTCCTGTCGAGTTCACCATTGATGCCCGGGATGCCGGAGAGGGACTGCTCACTGTGCAGATTCTGGTGGGTTTAACTACACAAATTCATTGATTTCAAGGATTTTGAACCATAAGCCCCGATCTAAGCTGACGTGACATGCTCTGCTGACAGGATCCAGAGGGGAAGCCAAAGAATGCAACCATCCAGGACAACAGGGACGGCACCTACACTGTGTCCTATGTGCCTGACTCTACAGGACCCTACACTATTACCATTAAATATGGAGGAGATGAGATTCCTTATTCTCCATACCGCATCCAGTCCCTGCCCACAGGAGATGCTAGCAAATGTCGACTGACAG
This sequence comes from Dactylopterus volitans, assembly GCA_901007715.1. Classification (NCBI taxonomy): domain Eukaryota; kingdom Metazoa; phylum Chordata; class Actinopteri; order Syngnathiformes; family Dactylopteridae; genus Dactylopterus; species Dactylopterus volitans. The sequence continues at coordinate 94,959 of CAAKHG010045167.1, forward strand.
GTGAGCACATCCATAATGGAAAATAGGATTACAGATTGTATCATTTTTATGAACTATCATATATTCACCACCATGCTGTTTTTATTTACAGTATCTATTGGAGGACATGGAGTTTGTAAGTGAACTTCATTTTTGTCTTCTGGTTTTAACTGCACTGAAATCTTATAACAATCGATGCATTTGTGCGGCACTTACGCCTTGTTCCTCTTGCCTCCCGGCCGATGACAGCGAGCCTTCAGAAGCTGCAGACCTCAGAGGACACAGTCATCACAGTGGATGCAAAGGCTGCTGGGAAAGGCAAGGTGACCTGTAAGGTGCTGACCCCACAGGGGATGGAGCTGGATATGGATGTCGTGGAAAATCATGATGGGACCTTTGACATATACTACACGGCCCCTGAACCTGGGAAATATGTTATTACCATTCGCTTCGGGGGAAAGAACATCCCTAAGAGCCCCTTCAGCGTGATGGTAAGCACAGAGATATTAAGTCACAGCTGTAGGCAAGATTAACTTTATTTTAAAGTCTGTTGTATGAAACCAATTTTCTCTGTCTCTCTCTCTCTCTCTATCTATGTCAATAGGCCACAAATGAACCAGTTGTTCCTCGCGACACTGTGGATCCTCTCTTCCGTCCTGTTAACTTCCTGATCCCATTTACGCCACAGCAAGGAGAGATCACAGGTGTGTCAGACACCACCACCTACCATCATTGTCATCCATGTGCAGACACACACCTATGCAAAAAAAATGTTCCTTAGTGTACTGTCGTGTAACCAGACTGCTATCTGTCATCTCTAGGTGAGGTTCGAATGCCTTCAGGCAAGACAGCCCGCCCACATATCACTGACAATAAGGATGGCACCATCACAATCAAGTACCAACCTATGGAGAGAGGCCTGCACGAGATGGACATCAAATATGATGGAAACCACATTCCAGGTCAGCAACTCGCCACACTCTAACGAAAAAAAAAGAGAAAAGTACGAGGCAAATTCCCGCAATGTTAATGCTACCTTTTATGTCATCTGCAATTATTTTATCTCCTTCAGGAAGCCCTCTGCAGTTCTATGTGGATGCTGTCAACAGTGGAGTGGTGACTGCTTATGGTCCAGGCCTGAGTTACGGAATGGTGAACAAGCCTGCCACTTTCACTGTGGTCACCAAGAATGCGGGAGAAGGTACATCAGCTTACCCTTTTCGGGAAATACTGTACCGCTTTACAAAATGTAAAATTGCAGAAAAGTAAGACACTGGGCATGTTTTGCATCTGTCAGGTGGTCTGTCAATGGCGGTGGAGGGTCCCTCTAAGGCAGAGATCACCTGCAAGGATAACAAAGACGGTACATGCACGGTGTCCTACCTGCCAACAGCTCCTGGAGACTACAACGTCATTGTCAAGTTTGACAACAAGCACATCCCTGGCAGTCCCTTTACTGCTAAGATCACCGGTGAGAAAATCAGTTAAAACTTACCTTTAAACTTACCCCAAAAAGGCTTACAAGCGTCTAAACCACGTTTTTTTTTCCAATATCAAGGGGATGACACCATAACCAGGACGTCCCAGCTGAATGTTGGTACAGCGGCGGACGTGTCCCTCAAGATTGCAGAAACTGATCTGAGCTCTCTTGCTGCCAGTATCAGAGCTCCATCAGGCAACGAGGAACCCTGCCTGCTCAAGAGGCTGCCCAACAGACACCTGGGTGAGGAATTCTGATCTCACCTGACACAGGACGTTTGCAGCAAAGTCAGGGTTCATTTCAAGCAATGTGTGACTTTCGACGCCTCACTTGACCACTCTCCCTCTTATATTATTCTCAGGTATCTCTTTCACCCCTAAAGAGGTTGGTGAGCATGAAGTGAGCGTGAGGAAGAATGGCGTGCATGTGGCAAACAGCCCTTTCAAGATCATGGTTGGACAGTCGGAGATCGGTGAGGCCAGCAGAGTCAAGGCCTTCGGTAAAGGCCTGGTGGAGGCACATACTTTCGAAATGGCGGAATTCTTTGTGGACACCAGGAATGCAGGTAATTTTAAGAAACAATATTCCTCACTCAAGCGGATGAAAAAAACGCAGGAGCAACAGCTTTCAAAACTTCCGCCTGCCCTTCCCATCCCTCCCTCCCAGGTTATGGAGGCCTTGCACTGTCGATTGAGGGTCCGAGCAAAGTGGATATCAACTGCGAAGATGTGGAAGATGGGACGTGCAGAGTGACCTACTGCCCTACAGAGCCCGGAAATTACACTGTTAACATCAAGTTTGCCGAAAAGCATATCCCAGGTGAGCGTCTTGCGCTTGAAAAAAGGTTTAAAAGCGTAAATCAAGACTCAAAAACTCCCACATGTATGTATTTTCTTTTACTCTACTCTCTCTGTTTGCACAAACCAGGAAGTCCCTTCACAGTGAAGGTGACCGGAGAAGGAAGGATCAAGGAGAGTATTACCAGGAAGAGGCAGGCATCTTCTATTGCTTCAGTGGGCAGCACATGTGGACTCAACCTGAAGATTCCAGGTTAGAACAGAAGCCAGTTGGAATTGGTGAACTGCTGCTCAATCAGGCCTGTATTCTGACTGCTGTTCTTTTCCCCTCGCTGCAGGAAACTGGTTCCAAATGGTTTCAGCTCAGGAGAGGCTAACTAGGACGTTCACCCGCAGCAGTCACACCTACACCCGCACTGAGCGCACCGAGATCAGCAAAACCCGTGGTGGCGAGACCAAGAGGGAGGTACGAGTGGAGGAGAGCACCCAGGTGGGTGGAGGAGGAAGCCCCTTCAGAGACGTTTTTGGAGACTTTCTTGGCAGGGAAAGTCTCAGCAGCTTCGCCGGTATCACTGCCAGACCTGAAGGTGAGACTCTTAACATTTGACCCTTCTTAAAGATTATTTTGAGTACTTTTTTTTTTTTTTCTTTAGCATAATCTCTTGAATAACTCAAAAAAATGTAAGTCGCCCTGCTGCTCTAAATTCAACAGCTGAGGGAGGCTCTCAAGCCATGACAGCCCAAGTGACCAGCCCCAGTGGGAAAACAACGGATGCTGACATAGTGGATGGAGGAAACAGCACCTACAGCGTTCGCTTCATCCCTCAGGAGATGGGACCGCACACTGTCAACGTCAAGTACAGAGGCCAACATGTTCCTGGGAGCCCCTTCCAGTTTACCGTTGGCCCCATGGGGGAGGGAGGAGCGCACAAAGTCCGTGCTGGAGGTTCTGGCTTGGAGAGGGGCGTGGCAGCAGCACCTTGTGAGTTCACCGAGGGGTCATGCAGATGCAACCTCTGGAAAGAAGCGCTTCATGGAATATCGACTCTCAAGATCTGTCAAGGTCTTCTCATGTAATCTCACTTTGCTTCTTCCTCTGTAGCTGAATTTAGCATCTGGACCAGAGAGGCGGGTGCTGGTGGGCTGTCCATTGCTGTCGAGGGTCCCAGCAAGGCTGAGATCTCCTTTGAGGACAGGAAGGACGGCTCCTGTGGCGTCTCTTACATCGTGAAAGAGCCAGGTAGCGCTTTTGTCGCCTTCAGTTCTCCTCATTTGCATGTTTTTATCCGGGTTTGTCCTTGCAGCTTATTTTTCCGCTCATCTTTTCATTGATTTTTTTTTTTTTCCCGCACTACTTCCAGTTCAGTTTATGTAGAGAGCAAATAACTATTTCCCCAGGTGACTATGAGGTGTCAATCAAATTCAACAACGAGCACATCCCTGACAGCCCGTTCATTGTTCCCATCGCTACGCTGTCCGACGAGGCCCGCAGGCTCACTGTCACCAGCCTGCAGGTAAGATCTCACACACACTTGAACAGAAGTGACAAAATTCCCATTAATGTGTCGCACAAAATCATCAGGAAAAAAACCCCTACAGAACCAGTAACAGACTAGACTGAGGCAGTGTGTATAACATAGATGAGCAATTATAGATACCTAAGTGTAATATCGCTCTGCCCTTGAAGTGTAATTGAATGCCAGTGTTGGAGCTGTACTACGGGTATAATACTATGATGTTGGCCGGCGATGAAGGGTCGGCTTAACTGTCCCTTGCTAATGTGGGGCAGCTTAAGCTGTGCCATGTGTGGGCAGACAGTTGATCTATGCGATTGTGTGTCTGAGAGAGAGAGAAAGAAACAAAAGAAATAGAGACAGAGAAACTCTTTAAAAGACACCTGCGACTGCTCACACTAGACTTCTCGCTTTACAGCTGCTTGTTTTCTTTGTTTTCGCAGTTTCCACTACAGCTGCCAACAATGCTAAAAACATGTATTTTTACTAAACTGAAATGCCACTTCAGAGTGCTTTCCCACCACTAGAAGCTGGGTGAAGTGCAATATCAGACCAACATTTCAAATGTCACCCTACCTCTTATGTCTGGTCGGACTGCTCGTCCGCCTGTAGGGCAAAAACACTAAACGCCTCGCTATAAACTCTGACCTTTTCTGCCTCTCACACCCAACTGCTCGATCTATTCTCGTTCAGGGATGATGAATCACACACTGTGTCCCCCGAGGTGCGGGCCCGCACGAGCGCGCACGCACACACACACACACAATGCGCATGCACACCCACACATTCTCATATATTTCCTGTCTTCTAGGAGAAGGATTTGAAAGTGTACCAGGAGGCATCCTTCATGGTGCAGCGTAACGGGGCCCGAGGTGTGGTGGATGCCAAAGTCCACACTCCCTCAGGCTCCTCTGAGGAATGCTATGTCACCGATCTGGACGGCGGTATGCACCTCGCTCACTTTGCGGTACAATGCAGACATCAGGATAGTGTCCGGAAAGAAAGAAACTTAACATCCCCATTTGCCTCCTCAGACAAGACTGCGATCCGCTTCATTCCACGGGAGAATGGCGTTCACTCAATAGATGTCAAGTTCAATGGATGCCACATTCCTGGAAGCCCCTTCAACGTGCGAGTTGGAGACCCCGGGATGGTTGGAGACCCAGGCATGGTGACTGCACATGGTCCCGGACTGCAGGGAGGAACCACAGGTTTGCGAGATTTCCTCAATTTTTTTTTTTTTTCTAATTTCATCTCTCATTACAGGCAGTATACAGTCCGCTCATCGTCTGCATGCTTGTTCCTCCAGGTGTGCCCTCCGAATTTGCAGTCAACACCAGCAACGCCGGCTCTGGTACCTTATCTGTCAACATTGATGGGCCATCCAAGGTCAAGATGGATTGCTGCGAGTGTCCCGAAGGCTACAAAATCACCTACACACCCATGGCGCCCGGCAACTATCTCATCACCATCAAATACGGCGGGCCTCGGCACATAGTGGGCAGCCCTTTCAAAGCTAAAGTCACAGGTTGGTTAAACAGTCGTTCTCCCATCTGAGCTGCGGATCTCAGTTGAGAAGTGTCCTGATTATCAGGCAAATGTTCCACAGAAAAAAAATGTGCGGAAGTTAGGAAAACGTTATTTTATCCGCGTTCATGCTGCTCTGTGTTCATCTTAGATAAAAATCTTCCTCTGGTAGACCAGTCGTCCAGTCACGGCTTGCTGAATACAAATGCCTTTTTTTTGTATTAATGTAACATCGAAATCCTTTTAAGATTTAAAGTGCTCCCGTGAGTCCTGAATGTCCACTTTATTTGAAAGTAGCATGACACATTTTACTTTTAACTTCTTGCACTCGCACTCTTCCCCTCTCATATCTTTGCCGGTTTATTATGTAAAGTGTGGACCGAGACATGATCACATTAGATAACCCTTCTCGCTCTGTGGCTCCTCCACAGGTGCCCGGCTGTCAGGAGGACACAGCCTCCATGAAACATCATCTGTCTTAGTTGAAACAGTCACCAAAACCTCCAAAGTGGGTGGCGCCTACAGCTCCTCCTCCTCCACCACCGCGACCAAACTGACCTCTGACGCCAGCAAGGTGGTTTGTCGTGGAGCGGGACTGTCCAAAGCTTTGGTGGGACAGAAAAACAATTTTACAGTTGACTGCGGCAAAGCAGGTGAGACAACCAAGAATACTCTTATGTTCATAAATCAAACTCGTATCGCTTCTGCAGGAGCTGTTGGGTTTTGGGGGTTTTTTCTTTTTTAAAATGCGTTTTGTATTTGGTGCTGGAGAGGCATCACAAAAACACTCGCGCGCGAATGCTATACAGTGAGTTAATGAGAGCTTTCCCACTGAAAACAGCTGTCGGCCGCAGATGGAAACATGGTTATTGATAGTGATGTGAGTGAACCGCACATAAAAGCTTCAGGCTATTAAACCAAACATAATGAGCTAAGAGCTGCTAAAATGATTTACCGAGCTGAGGTGATTCACGGTTGCAGGTGAATTCATTGTTTGTCGCTTCAAGTGACCCCTCTCACATCTAATGCGGCCGTTTAATCCATTGTCCATGAACAATTTGATCCTACACAACCCTTGATCATCATTTCCTCCTCTTGTGCAGGTACCAACATGCTGATGGTGGGCGTCCATGGCCCTCAAACTCCCTGTGAAGAGGTGTATGTGAAGCACATGGGTAACAAGCTCTATAATGTCACCTACACCGTGAAGGACAAGGGCAGTTACACCGTCATCGTGAAATGGGGTGACGACAATGTCCCTGGGAGCCCCTACAAAGTTGCTGCACCCTAAAATAAACTGCATCAGTGCTCTAGCTTCTCTCCGCTGCTGACCCGCCGACCTTTTCTCGGCATGTGCGCGCATCAACGCCTGTCAGGTTTTTTTTTTGTTTTGTTTTGTTTATTTTTTTTTTCTTCTTTTTTTGGTGCTGCTCCTCACTCCTCAAAGGATTACGACTTACTGAACATGCACTAAAACCCCCCCAAAGACATTTGCTTTGCTTTGAGTTTTCTTAATGGTAGAGCATCTATTGTGCCAAAGTTTTGTATTAACGCCAGAAATTCTGTTTTCAAACATGCATCCGGTGTCAGAGTGACGTGAAAGCAACCGCGTGGCTCGCGAGTCGCTGAGGGATTTTGGTCAAATGTTTCACTCGGTCCATCGAATTTCCCTCCTCCTTTCTGTTGTGTCATTATCAAATGGTGAAATTTGTGAATGTTAGGAGACAGGCGTCATCAACACTATTAAAGTGTGATGCAATATGGTTTTGTATGGTTAAAGAATGAAAATTTGACTTTTTTTTTTTGTTATATTAACCTATTTTTGGTAAGCCTTCGCAGACCTAATAAAGACTTAATTGCTTACTTTCCAGATGCAAGTGGTTGACTTTATTTCATCTCTCCCAGTGCTGGCAGTCTCATTACTAGTTCAGCAGGTCTTATTATTTTTCAGATGTTCATAGTTTCATCATGTAGTTATTTTCCCTGTTAGCGGTTGTCAGGAAACTTCCTCTTGATCACAGATGCTCTTAGTTGAACGCTTTACCAGTATCCAATGGATGGTTAGATTTCAGTGCCTTCAATATTTTTTTGCGCACATCAGGGGAGGTCGTAACCTCAGATATTAAAACTTCCATTGAAATATATAAATAATTTTCGCCTTGAACATTAAGTTTTTCACTCACGGCTTTCTCATTTGCATCCTGTACTTGTGTAGATGCAATCACAAGATGGCAGCATAGTCAAGCTCTCTTGTATATCTACACACCAGAACAAATCTCCATTATTGCCAGTGAAAATGAACCGCACCGTCCCCAGCACAAGGGAGCCTGTGGAGCGTAGAGAACAGGCATCAACTTCCATTATGTGTATAATTAATCCTATTGGATCAAAGATGGAGCACAAGTGGTTTCTGTTGTTACACCCGCTGGGGGTTCGTCTCTTTGTTGCCTTGAATATGTATGTGTAATCACTTGTGTCTCCTCCATAACCTGTGGGTGCGCTCTGCATGTCCTCTGCATGGTCTGCAGGCCTCGGTCCCACAGTGAGTCAACCAGGCAGCCTCCACTCAATGACGCGCGCGCGCACACACACACACACACACACACACACACGCACACGCACACACACCAGCACCACCAGTACCATTCTTCACAGAGAGGAGCCTATAATTAGGTGCTAATTTTCTCTGGTTCCACCGTGACATGCTGCTGGGGGCCATGGCGAGGCAAGACAGAGCGAGCGGGTACATTTGATGAACAGCGGCTAAAGCATGACTCTGGACCATCTGGCCCAAGCGGTTGTCTGCTGCCGCCCATTGCTGACGTTGGTACCAGAGCAGACCGACCCACGTCAGTCTGTCCTCGTCGTCCTGCTCCTCCGGATCGAGACTCAGGCATCTGTCCACCGCGACGTGTTTATTTCAAGTGGTTGCCAAGTGAATCACAATCGTGTGAAAGATACAGCTCCGCGCAATGCAGACAGCAGGGATCAAGCAAGCAGAGACAGAGAGAGAGAGAACCAGAGGGGTGGGAATAGGAGAGGGGTAAAGAGAGGGGAGAGTGTGGGAGGAAGAGAGGTAGAAAGGTGGATTAGAGGAGGAGAATGGGATTAAAAGTACCCAGATGGAAGAATGGGGGACAAACAGGAACACACACACACACACGCACAAAAACACTGTCACAGACAGGCAGAAGTGCGTTTGAGACAACCTTTTAAAAAAAAAATACAACCCAAAACAACGCATATGAATCAACGCGTGCTATGCATTCATTCAGAACTCACTAACATGGCGTGCAGCTTAACCTTATAAGCGATCACACACATTAGACTTGGCGAAATGGGTAGTTGAGTTATTAATTCTGTTCTAAAGGGGATCAATGTGAGCGTGGGGGTGGGGGTGGCCACAGGGATGCCTCTGTCTGTTACATCTTTCTCATCCCCATCTTCACTCACCGCCTCCCTTTGCCTCTCTCTCTCACTCACACACACACACACGCACGCACACTCACACCCACTCGCGCTTGGAAATCTGGATTATGTTAAGAGTAACATTGTGTAAAGACATGCCCCAAAAAGCTTTTGAAGTCAGTGTTCTTAGGGCAAAAGAAAAAAAAAATCTCATTCTCTGGCATTCCCCTGTCATGCCGACTCCTGATCTCTCTTTTGCTCTCTCTCGCTTGCTTTATTTGCTGAGCTGCAAACATCCCCCCCCCGCCCCCACCAGCGCTTATCCCAATTTAATTTTTCATCCCTCTCTCTAAACTCCAATCAATCTAAGTCTCTGCCCATCCACTGCTTTTATATCTTCTCTCACGTCTTCTGTCACCACAATCCTCCTCCCTGCTCCTGCTTCAAACCTCACAATTCCTCTACTTCACGATGTCGCCGGTCTCTTCAACTCAGATAGAAATCCCTAAAGACTAGGTCACAACATCTTGACATCTCTTGAAGAAGACGAAAAAAAAAACTTCAGTGGCTGAGTGAAAAGACAAACAAACAGCTAAATGAATGTTTGCACAAACAAATGGCCGCCTGACTGTATTAATGAATGGACATGTTTAAAGAGAGAGTGTGTGTTGGGGGTGGGGGGTGGAGGGGGGCAGGAATTCATCCATCCGGTTTCCATTTGAGCCCTCAGGCTCTGGTATGTAATTGCTTCATGCATACTTGATACACTGCATAATCACCAAAATACACTAGATTTTCTCTGTTTACGTAGACGAATGCACTTGCATTTGCAGGCCATCGGAGAAGTTAAGATTCAAGGAGGAATTTTAAAATGGAAAAGCTTATTCATATCAGTGTTCATCTTCCCCCCTTTGAATGAACAGATTCACATGGGACCAGTGAAAGGTATGCTGTCCTGTCGTTGAATCAGGACCACGTTGTGTTTTATTCATATAGAACAAAGATGAAATATTCATATCAGCATGTTGTTGCTATGGGGTTTTTCTGTGTATCTTGCCTCTCTTATACACAAACCCTGATTAAGAATCAAACGGACGATGGCCGGCAATTGTTTCTTTGCACGTAGAGGCGTTAAAACAATGCAAATGAATGGAAGGAGTTCCCACTGGGCGTCAACAGATTGTGTTCATGCAGCATGCAAATGCGTGAAGCATGAAGCTGGTCCAACCTATCTCAACCAAGTATATAGATGGATGGATTTCTGCTGATGGAGCCTTGGACGAGAGATGCATGCCAAGGACCAGCCCAAGATTCAGTTGTCATACGGACGCCAAAGAGCGAGCAAACACAGTGAATCACACACACATTTTCGATGGCAGACATACACATGAGCTTGACCAGTCATTCAAGCTCACAGGCTCACCCACCGACACACACACACACCCACCGACACACACACACACACACACACACACACACGCACGCAGGCAGCACCGCAGAAATGAAAAGAAACAGCGTGATTGAAATGGTTTAGCTTCATGAGGTGAGCGAA
>CAAKHG010045168.1:0-15948 GCA_901007715.1 Dactylopterus volitans
TGTGATGAGAGTGCATGAAACGGCTACTATTTCAGCATGGCAAGCGAAAGGAGATAAAATCAAAACTGCTCTTATCAGCATCTCTAGTCTTTGTCGAATTCTGGATACTTATCTTGCAAAATTACTGTGCCTGTGGACTCATGGGGAGGAGGGGGGAATTTGTGGGGGGGTGGAGGGGGGTTACCACAGGTTTGGTTTTATTTTATATAACTGTCATATTGTCTTCTGTTGTGCCTATTTATTTTTGTTGAAAAGAAAGGGCAATATCATGTAGATCACAAAATGTTTGTGATGTCCATGTATCTCTCGCCCCTTTTACACAGAGATGGTGCATTATTTTTGATCTAAGACCCCCTATCTGTGTTGCTTTTTTGGCATAAGGCCATCCTGGCATGTGATTTTATAGCGCATCCTGGCTTTGGTGAATCAAAAGGGTGATATGTTAATAAAGCTGCCTTGTTTACACAGAAGTCACTGTGATTACCTCCATTGTTGACCTAACAGTCGGTCAACACAGATCCTCTCCTTTCCATTTCTTGGCATTCTATACAGAACTTTGATACCAGGTATAATAATGCACAATATTGGGCCATTCAAAAGATGTAACTTGAGTTTTTATTTGTTTTACCCCACTCTTAGGAGGTGACCACTCAGCCTGTGATGGGCTTTGACCCCCTGCCCCCACTGGACTCAGTGATATCATACAACCGCCCAGAGAGGTAGTAAAGACTTTACATTCATAAAAAATGGCTTTATTATCCTACAGGCTTTATATCATATTGATACTTGATATTTCTGTGTTCACATAGGCAGCATGTTGGAGCATCTAATGAGAGTACATTGTCGCTGTTTTTCCGGTCTTTGCTTCCAAATTTCAACCCTCAGGTGAGTTTCCTGCATCTGGTGGGAAATTTGGTCCCTTGAAATGAATGGAAACTGCGAACTGGAAGCACAATATGATGAACTGCTTAAAGCTCTATATGCTTGACACTAGGGTTAGTGTTACTAATTTATATTAGATTTATCTACATCAAAGATTATCAACTGATGCTCTTGGGAAGATCTTTGCTTGTAATTTTTATCTTCCAAAGTCATTTAAATAGCACAATGTAATTTCTCTAGGATCAAATTTCTATTTTTAGCTTTCTGAAGTAAAAGAGTCTCCAATTCAGTAGTACAACCCTTTGGGGGTGGTCAAAAAAATCTAAGCCGAGAGGGGAAAAAAAACCCATAACTTTCCCTCCATCTTTTCATGGTAACGGTAATGGGAGGACAACTGAAAGATGTTAAAGAAATCATATGACCTTAGTTATTTCTGTCCAGCATTTCCCAGTGTGTCATTGAAGAGCAAAACAATAACAACATTCATAAAGAGCAAAGTTGTTTAAGGGCTTGGCTATGCTGGCTCTTTTCCAATGATAAGATTTCACGTTAAATTTCATTGACTTGGTGGGTTTTCACAATCATCAAGTCTGTTTTCACATATGAAATGATTTTAAATATCCATATGTTGGTCTCTTTTGGTTGTAGATAGTGAGTCATCGATAGTTCCATACTATCCTCAGCAACAAATGAGTGTTTACTCTTTCTGCTTCACTTTATTTGCTCAATTATTTTCCATGGAACATATTTTACTTTTATCCATATTGTAAAAAAAATAGAATAAATGTCGAAATAGAATTAAAAAAATAGAATAAATGTCGAAAGAGACCACATGGTAATACATATACTGCAAATTTTTGGAGGGACAAAGTTAGATCTAGAATTATGATTCACTGTCTAAGTCTTATGGAATCTTTTTTTGTTAATTTGACAAAGACGTGCAAAATATGTACCCTTTTCACAAACAGGATTTTATCATAATGAAAATGGAGATCACTTGATGTGCACAACTCGAGTTCTATGGTGCGATTACTGCCATTGCAACCACTGAAGTGGAGCGAGACAGGCCAAGCAGGAGATAGCCGTAACCTGATGTTGCCAACTCAGACACCAGAAGCAGTTGCAGCTGTTGCTAATACAAAATAGAGGCCTTCATCAAGTCATTAAGATCTAATGCCTTCAAGATTTCTGGACATTGTAAACAGCACTGATCCAATGATTTCATCTATCATAAGTTGTTCTCTATCCACATAGTGTTCCCTCTTGTCTTAAACATACAGGAGTCCACCCACCTCCTTACAAAAGCCATTCTCGGCCTCTTAGAATTTAAAAATGTTAAATCATTTTCAAATTGCTTTATCAAAAATTGATAAGTTCAATTTCTTCATTAACAGTAATAAATCATCATAAATGTAATAAATTTCAATCCAGTTTTTGCACATTATAACACCCATCTTGCCCTTGTCAAATTTTGATCTTTTGCTTGCAGCTGAATTGTAATTCTCAGCATTTAAATAGTCGATCATGATTACCCTCATTACCTTGATTCAAATGTTATTTATTAAATAGAACCTTGTCAGTGGTGGTCTATTGTGCCTCCCAGTGGCCTCTCTGACCTGTGGCATTCCCCAGGGTTCCATTTTTGGCCTTTTGTTGTTCTCTTTATACATGCTTCAAATGAGGCACATTATGCAGAAGAAACAATTCAGTACTGTAAATTTAGATGACACACATTTAGGTCCCACTGAAAAGCTGTGAAGAAGTCAATTGAAAATAATTATTCCCTGTCCTCAAAGTTCCTTCTCTATTTTACATAAACATCTGTCTAAAAATGTCAAACCAACTGGAAGGAAATTTGGGTTGATAGCTGGCAACATCCTCTCATTCAGTAATGAAATTAATAAAGTTGTTCTTGTTTTATTGGTGAAAGACCATCTGAAACATGACTTTTTCTCTCCAGGCCTGATCTCAGGGTCATTAAGGTAGCGTGACAAGTATCCAGGGTACCCAAAAAAATGTTATGCTCTCAGCTGGTACAAAAAAAGAAGCAGCTGCTATCAAATCCGAAAAGACAAGAACATATCAGCCATGTTTTAATGTCTCTTTACTGGTTACCAGGAAGTTTTAGAATTGATATTAAGATTTACTTTGTGACTCAGCTCTCAATTATATTGTGGAACTACTGTTAGTTTATTATTATTTTAGAAAGATTATAGAATAAGCATTGAGAGGAAACTATAGAAAAATTTGAGAACACATCTGGCAGCACTGAGCCCATACATGAAGTTAGTTCAGTTTATGTAATCATGTATGGAAACAACTGCATGCAAATGGCGGAAATTATCTCATATAGCTAAAATGCCCATAAGATATCGTGCAAGATGTTTATAGAGGTGCATATAACAGCATAAAATTAATATTACTTAAACAAGCACACTAATAACAATAACATTAATAGTGACATGGAAAGAAATAAAGCTTTGAGGTAAAAGTTGCATTTAGTGTAGGCTGTCTTATTAAAGTGCATTTTTAAGCGGCATTTAAGAGCTGCGGCAGAGTCAGCTGATCTCATGCTGAATAGGAGGCAGTTCCACAGACAAAGGCCTGTAACTGAAAATGCTCCGTCACCCTTTGTTTTCAGTCCTGCCATTGATCAGCTGATATTTAGGGCCTAGCTGGCCATGTAGGTGAGCAATAAAACTTTAAAAAGAATTGTAAAAGTTATGAGCAACCAGTGCAGTGATGGTGAATTGGAGGGACAAGAGTGAGAGTGCAGCCTCAGGTCCTCAGGTAGCGTTTTCTCTGGCCGTCCTTTAGTGCCACCTCGAGGCTAAAGGTAAGTGGGCTGAAGTGGTCAGAGACCCTCAGCCCTGCCTGACGTTCTGAGGCTTGAAGAATCAGTGACAACTTTTCAATCACTTCTGAAAACGGCTTTATAAAGCCCCTCCATTAATGTAGTCACCACTCTGTATTATCAATTTTACCATCTAAAATATCTCATCCTTGTAATTTTATCATGGATCTTGCCTTTGTTGTTAGATTTTATTACTTATTTTAAATGTCAGATTTTAAAATCAGTTTTGAAAAGTTTGAATCATGCTTTTACCCAGAAAAGCACATTTTAACTTAGCTTTGGAAAGTGCTATATAAATATTATTATTATTTTATTTTTTTTATGATTATTGTGTGTTAACTACAGAGTTGGCAAATAAGAAAACAAGACAAGACACAATGATCTCTGCCATTACGGTGTGAACACTTGTTATCAAATCAAATCAAACTTTATTTATATAGCACCTTTCATACAAATAAAATGCAACACAAAGTGCTTCACAAGAATAAAATGGTTGACGAAAGTACAATAAAATGTTGAAAAACCCGCCCCTCCCAACCCACTTAAAGACATACAGGTATACACGCACCCGCACACAAACGGACAGACTCACACAGACACATATACACACACACACACAGACGCACATTGACTGGTAGTAGCACGTGGCAGGGCACTGAGGATCCAAGTGAGGAAACACCACCTATGGGAGCCATCCACACTGAGAGGTGCCCCAGTCCACCACCACAGGGACCGCCGCCACCAAGACCACCCCGACCCGGATAGACCGGGTACACCCCACACATGGTGTGGAGCTCCCCAGTCCTCCGGGCCCGAATGATCACAGGACGACGTCCCCGCGGGCAGGCCAGACGCACCCCCCAGTGTGGAGGGCCCCCATGAGGAAACACTGGAGCTAAAAACCTAAAGACTAAAAGAACTAGAGGATAAATGGATATAAATAGAAAGAAAAAATAATAATAATAATAATAATAAATAAATAAAAGTAAATACATAAATAATAAATAGATAAATAAATATGTAAGTAAATAGATAAAAAATACTAAAAATATCAGTTAAAAGAAATCAGTTAAAAGCTAAACTAAAAAGGTGAGTCTTGAGCCTCCTTTTAAAAACATCAACGGTCTCTGCGGTCCTGATGTTCTCTGGCAGGCTGTTCCATAACTTTGGGCCATAATGGCTGAAAGCAGCTTCCCCGTGGGTTCTAGTTCTCACTCTAGGAACGACTAAGAGGCCGGTGCCAGACTTGTTTTGTACCTACAGATGTCATATTTGGCCAACCCATATAGAAATTTCATATCTGACCATTTGGCATTTAAATTGTCAGGTATGGTTAGGTAAGTCCATCAGATATAGTGATAGTGTGAGGTATGAAGCGTTGTCTTGTGAGTTGTTCTCATATATGAATTGTGAATTAAAATGTGATGAAAACAAGTGGAAGATTTCCACATGTTCTAATCAAAATCCAAAAATGCACACACTTAAGAGAACATGCATTACTTTGCGAATGCTGAATGCCCGTATTGACGTAGTTGTGATGGGAATGTATGGTATTCAAATCGTTACCCTGAAATTGAAGCAATCTAGCCATCAGCTTTATTATTTACACCTGTATTTTTTCTAGTGTACTGTGACAAAATGGGAAAAATACAAATGGTGCGGTAATATTGACGGGTGGGCGTGGGGGTTCTGCTATCTTTCCTAACTGACAATTGCAGAATTTGAAAACGTCTGACCTTTTTTGAGACATACATCATTTATATATGTCTTGTGTTGAAAGGAGATGAAGAGACTAATAGATCGAAAGCAATAAATAGGCACAAATCTCCACTGGGTTATTTTTATTTCCTTGTTATAACATAGCTGTAACGGTCAATAGCATGCAAACGTCAATATACTGCTTCATTGCTGTCAAAAGACGCCATAACAGGAGTGATACCAGACAAAGCACGGGAGGAGTCAAATAATGGAAATTACAGTTCTATAACAAGTTAGGCGTCTAACGTGGAACCGTGGGACATAAACGTCAATGGAAAGATCGTAATTCTATTTCTTTTTTAGGTGGTTTCTGTCTCATCTTTTAGCAGCATAAGCAAACTGCTGCCATATAAAGAGACCTATCAGATGCAGCTGCACATGGAGCATTTCTCTGTCTCAGCTGTACATGCTTAATGTTAATAGAAGAGCCCAAGGCATGTCTCCATCAGGACAGTTCCTTCCAACCACCCTGATTCTGTTATCCACTTCTGGAGAGGAAAAAATACAATAAAACAAATACTTATGACAACCACTTCCTTTTTCTTTACTGTATTAAGTCACATGAAAGCAACATTATGTTACATAACACAACCCAAGATCACTGTGGTTTAATGTACAGTGCATCATGTCTAAAACCACTGCAGGAATTTACTGTATGTGCATTTGTCTTTGTATCATAAGTTTCAAAAACAAAGCGTAAAGTGCCTCTGGTGAGTTGATGCAGTGGTGAATTTTGGAAGGTTTCCTCATTATGCATCAAATATAAGACAATTGTCACGATTTGTAAAAGGGGCAGACCCAAAAGTAGACCACACAAAGTCAAAGTTCAGGTCGGTGGTGTCGGCCTGGGGTGGACACGGCGTGGGCAGGCAGGCGGGCGGACGAGGCAGCAGGTAGAAAAAAAACAGAGAGAGGACAGAGTAAAGTCAAAAATCAGGATTAGCAAGACGAGGTCCCAAAAACTCAGGTTCTCTAGAAGGCTAAACTGGCTAGTGGCGTTACCACACACACGAGAGCTTGTGCAACGATCTGGCATCGTGGCGAGTGAAGTCCAAACATTCATAGACTCCAGGAGATGAGCTGATGGCAGGCAGGTGAGGGTGATGAGGGAACTGGAAACAGGTGGGCCTGCTGGAAGCTGGAGCCAAGCCACCGCCCAAATCACACACACGCACGCGCGCACACACACACACACACACACACACACACACACACAGGCCAACACACACACAGGCCAACACATACATTGACAGAGACTGTGACAACAGTAATTTGATTTGCTAAATGTCTGTTTTGTTTTTTTGCATTAAGATTACAGAGAACAAATGCAGCAGTAGCAATGAGACAAGTTCCGTATTTAAAAAACATTCTTTCATTGTGTTTAATGAATCTCCCCCAAAATTGAATTGGCTCTTCCTGAGCCCATGCTGCACCTTTCTACCAAGTTTAATGAAAAGTGGCCCGGTAGCTTTTGCATAATTCTTCTCACGGACATGGATGAAAACAAAACCTTGGCAGAACAAATGACTTAATAGGTAAGGAAATCTTAAGATTCTTGGCTTTTGTATGTTTATTGACTTTTCTCTTGTCAAGGGAGGACAGAGGCAGGAGAACGACATGGAAGCGGCTCGAGCTGGACAGGAGCTGAACCAGGAAGTGAATCGACTCATGGTGGCGATGAGGGACATGCTGGCAAACATCAGGTTTCAAGAGCCGCCCAGGGAAGACAACCCTTACAGAGATGAAGAGGAATGGGACTGAACGTGGACGCGAATGAAGAGGAATCAAGTAGACACAAAAAATTACCTTCATGAAAATTTAAATATTTAATTCAGTTGATAATGAGATGAGGTGGAGTGGGACAGCCTGGTCTTTTTTCTTTTTTTTTTTAAATAGTCAAACTGACCCAGTATCAGAATACTACACTGCTTTGGTGTTATAAACTGGCGCCAGCTGCTCTATCTCCCAAACTCAGACTGCAGTGCCAGCTGAGCCCGTCACTGGCCAAGTCAGTTTCTACATTCATTCACAGTCAAGATTTCTGTTTGCAACACTTCAACACCCCAGGCTTCTTTTTTTTTTGTCACTTGTTTCACAACAGTCAAGTTCATGTCAACTTTAAGTGGCTTCAAATCCAGAGATGAAGTGGAAAGGAGAACTAATCATGCTAAATTGCTGCGCTTTACCGTGAAAACGTACCACAATGATGCACAAATATTTCATGGCTAAATGTTAAACAGTCAAGCTTGTGTAACCTGTGAAAATGGAACATTAAAACCTTTTCCTCTGGTGGTGTGTTTCAGCAGTAGCATACCCTCAGTATGTCTGACTGAAATTTAAAAGTACCATATGGAGGAATCCAGATGAACTAGTGCTGTGCCATCCCATCTAGTAAAGCCACTTGGTACCTGAGGATACAGGTACCATGGTAAGTCATTCGTCAAGCTCCCATAAATGCATTTCATGCACGTGTTTTAAGTTTTACATTCGAAAGTGTTAATTGAAACTGCAGAATTCAAAAAGACCTCACTGAAGGTGATTTTGGCGCTTTGAGTTAATACCTCACGGGAGACTGAAACGCCTCCTGTGAATTAGTTCAGGCATAACAAACATGTAACTCACATGACCAGCTGTGATGAGATCATATGTTACCATGGGTGAGTTTTGGAATGTACATTGACGGATAAATTGAGAGCTTCACTTTCCATTTACATTAAAGACGACAGTGTTTCCTAGCGTCTTACTTTAAAGCAAGGTGCTTTGTTGCCTTTGTTTGGAGGGCGGACTACAAGGTGCTGCCTCGTTCAGATTGTTCTACTTGTACATGTACCAGCTGCTTCACAGAAGCACAGTGTATCAGTATTTTTAATGCATCACTGAGTTTCATCCAACCAACCAGTGACAATTGCAATTTTTACAATAGTGCAGTCCCTGTTCAAAACCTGGCTGGCTGTAACAAAACTCGACACTGTACCTCATTGGGTCCCCAGCAACATGGCCGCCCCGTTAGCTCTACGTGTGAATGTAAATGCCGTAGGAAAAGGTCAACACAGTTGGCCAGCTAAGCTGCATGGTTGTGAAGGCTAGCGCTAACATTAGAGAGCACTCCCTAGGGTCTGTCGCAAAATAAAAGCTGTTCTAAAACCATAATTGCTCGAGCAGCACAAGGCAGGCGGGGCAGCAACGCCACTAGGCGCAATCTAAGGGATGAGTCCAAACTGATGAGACACAGCCGCCGTGAAATTCCTACCCTAATAATAAGCCATGTCCAATTTGTAGAGTTTGCGAGGAGTCACAAAATGGTTTAGGTGATTGGGAGCGAGGCGTTTTCCCTGGTGCTTGTTTTCAGGGTTAATGGTGCCGAGTTGGCGTCATCTCCGCCGTTTCCATCCCATCCCCCCACTGCTAGAGAGTGCCAGACAGATTCCTAGATTTTGAAGAGATAATTTTTCAGGAAATAATTTGGAAGAGGAGTTCAACAATGATCAACTTGTACAGTTTATAATGGTGTTAAATCACAGTTCTGGGTATTTTTTTTCCAAAACTTAAATATCCATGTTAATGTCGTATTTTGGTGTCTTCTTTCATAGAATCATTTCAGGGGAAAATTGAAGTCTGAGAATATGATCAGATCTTCTTGGACCTCTGGCTTGTGTGTGTGCGTCTCTGTGTGTTATTGCTCTTGTGGAAATCTTTATCAGTTGTGCAAGGTGTCTGACATTTTCCTGCACTTTTAAGAAGTTTCTCCTGCTGTTTGGCAAAAGTCGCACATTTCAGTTAAGAATGAGACTTCCAAAATGTGAGTATTGATTATTGATAATACTATGATTATTTGAGATTTCTTTACTCCAATAAATATAAAATATTAATAAATTAATATTAAATAAGTATTTCCTGTAGTCTGCTGCCTTATCGAGTTATATACAGTGGAGTATAAGGGCAGACGTTACACCTATTACCAAAATTGATTTCAATATTTCTTTGGCTCTCAGTAGAGTAACAACTTCACCGGATGATGGCTGCTCCACTTCACCACAAGAACTTCTCTCACAACACATGTAATAAAAGCAAATAAAATAAAATAAAAAAAAAAATAAAAAAACCCTCAAAAACATTTATTTCTTACCTTTATTTCTTGCCTTTTTTAAGAAAACAAACACCGCCACGTTTCAATCCTGTGTTGACTTTTCATCATTATTTTGCCGAAAAGCGAGATGCTGAGATTTCTATGGCAGCTGACAAACTCCTTACATCGGGCAGAAGGAAGAGCCGGTCTCATAACTTGCTTATCTTGTATTACTGTCAAATTCATAAGAGAATCGATGTCACATGCCAGTTGAAACTTACTTTCTTTTTTTCTTTTTTTTTTGGGAGTTACAGAAATCAAAAACAACAAACAGAACATTAACTATGGCGCTGAACAAATCACCATCTGCATTAACTGTAGCTGTCCATAGACTAATGTGTTACTCAGTGAGCCACATGATCACCCAGTGTGACTGTGCCTGATGGTCAAATGATGTCATTGTTCCTAGTTCACCTGGAGCTATGTTTGCAGTTGTGAGGACTTTTCATGTGATCCATCTGCGCTGCTTCAGAAGATGCTGTGTACAGAGGTCAGAGGCCCTCAGATGTTAATAAGATGGCATTAGGAATTGATTACCTGATGGTCACAGATGTTATACAGATATTGTGCATTGTAACAGATCCTAATCTCAGAATCGCATAAGGCAAATCTGAATAAGTAGCAAACAGTGATTACCCATGACCACTGCTATTAAAAGGAAATCAAATGTTTCTCTCAACCTGCCTATCTTCAGTAGAAATTCACTTCATTTTTTAGTATTACTGTACAAATCTGCTCTTCCTCGAAGCCAAAGTGATGTCCTTCTTAAAATGAAACGAATCCAGTTTCTTGCTTACCTGCTGTGGACAATCAGAGGCTCCATGCTGCATTCGGGTAGCGTCCTGCTAAATTCTTCCATTCCTAAACAAAGCAGACGTAGAAATGGGATGTGCTGCATGTGGTATGGCACTGTTCAGGCTAAAACTGCACCACGTACCATGAAGTTACATAATAATTTCACTGCATCTAAGATGGCTTAAACGTTTTGTTGCAATCAGTTCAATCATGGTAAAAGAGGTGTAGAAAAAGCAGCTGTTTTCTACACATCGCTTGGACATCTATTGAGCTGCAAAGTTCAAAAACTTTCTTCTGAGCTGCTAAATTTCTTCAATATTGACTATGGTGTGTGTGGTCCAAATACAGCTCTGGCTGTCTTTTAACACAAATTGATTATTATCGCTAGAGAGGAGAATAATGCTCTTTCAACTGATGAATTCAGCTGCTTGCAATGCTGCTGCTGTACGATAAATCACTCGACTGGATTGTTCCATAAATTTTGTCTGTGGGTCAAAAACACCACAAGTGTCACAAGTTTTTAATGTTTTTATTTCATGTAGGTTTGCTATGCTTTGTTCAGCTTCTTTTCCTGTCATGAACACGAGTTTTCACGAGTTTCCGTCTTGCATGACTTAGAAGCTGCAGAGTCAACAGCAGCATTTGCTGCTGGATTGGACCCAACTGACTGCTCAGATTTGATTCATCTGTGTGGATGCAGTTATTATAAACAGACTCAATGGGGTCAAACTCAAAGTAGATCTCAATGAAATTAAATGATCTGGTCCCTTTTTCCAAGTTCATCTTTGAACAATGTTTACATGACAGTGTGTTTTACACAAGAAGACTATCTTATTAATCATATAATCAAGTGGGGGCTAAATTTTGCGGTTAAATTTGAGAAGGCAGTTTCCAAAGAAAAATTCTAATCAAATGTACTTGATATTAGTGCAGATGCACTTTAATCCTTCAGTACACACAATCACAACACAGTTGCTATGGTCATGCAGTCTAGTTGAATCAATGCAATATGTCACTGTCGTTTGGAACGTCAAAGCTGATAAGACTTAATCTACTTTTCATTCCACCTACATTTTCTAAATATCAAATTGTACGATGTGGACAGTTACAGTGCAACAGGATTCATAACAGGGGCTTCAGCAGCCTTTTTTAAAAATTATATCAAGTATGCATAGCTGATGATCTAGAGTGGATGAGACTGACCCTGCTGGTGACTTCACTCGCTGTGCAAATGCATTATTCCACATTACAAACAATGTGAAGACCAACAACACTAATGACTATACACTAAGTAACACATGTGATGATTTGGAACTACGGGGTGTAACGGTACGTCTATTTGTACCGAACCGTCAGGCTGCGAACATCACGGTTCGGTTCATGCAGTGAGAGGACGAATAAATCTGGATGAGAGGAAAAAAACCCAAAATAACTCACTCACACATGACAATACCCACATTTCAGTCCATGGGGCAGTAGTGCGTCTAAAAGCTGTTAACCTGCCATTAGGCAAAAAAACTCAGAGGACGAAGAAAGACCAACAGAACACATGCGAACCTGGGTAACTACTGCGGCCTCAGATTAGGCGATAGAGCTAAAACAGCAGTTTTCAAACCGGGCCTGGCAACCCCGGCCCAGTTCATGTATCTGACCTGGTCTCCATCCAGCACACCTGATTCAAATGATTAGCTTATCATCAGCTGCGTGGAAGCCTTGTAACCATTCGTTTGTGAGTCAGGTGTATAGGTGTGTAGCAGGGACACGACTGAGGGCGCCGGTGTTTGGAGTCACGTTTACATGGCGATGCACCCAAGTGCAGCAGGAGAGGAGGCCGCCTCAAGTCTTTATTTTAAGTGCCGGAGCCTCGTCTCAGTGCCGCATCCTGTGTGCACATAAACCAGTCGATGGTTCCTGACATTTACTATACAGACGCACAAATGGAGCCCAAACCACTGCACACATTTATTGTTTTAAATAATTCCATTTATTTTGTTCATTTTATAATACCAGAGCTGCTTTGACGTTTTGTAGCTGTGACTTTTTTTTTTTTTTAAACTGTGATTGTCTTAGAGGTACGAGTGTGTTTTGTTCAGTGCTTAATGTTTAACACACTCACACTCGAGACTCACTGTTCAGGATACATGAGAATGAATCTAGAATTATACGTTTGGGACTTTGCGTCGCTTTTTTTCTCACCCAGTGAACCCCAAAAACCGAGGTACCAAAACGTGACTTACACCACTGTTTAGAACACAACATAACTTTATGTCCAACACACACACACACACACACACACACACACACACACACACACACACACACACACACACACACACACACACACACAGAGTTTATGATATATTTAGCTTATCATAACTCAGATCCACTTTGGTTTCAGTATATTTTGTGGTCATCTTTACCTGTGTCAGACTTTAAACTGACTCACTATGGCGTATCTGCAGGTTGTTGGTTGTTTTTGGAGCATCTGTAAACAAGACTGGGGGGTTTGTGTCCAGTTGACCGACAACCAGTAACTCGTGCAGCCTCCATGTTTTATTCCTTTATAAAAGGTAAAAATAAATCAAATTTAGATGACATTTAACTCGTATTTATTGTGTATCAGCTGTACACAAGCTTAGATTTTTTTCCAGGTCAGAGGCACTAAAAACGCAGCTTGCAGTGCGTAAACGAGCGACCAGACGGACGGTTCGTCGCGCCTGTTGCGGGTCTGGCGCGCGGAGGTGTTCTTAAGAAGGAAAGATGTGTTCGCGTGGAAATGAAACCGCCTTTGTGTCTGCAGTGTGAAAGACGCGCCTGCACGTCGTTCCAAAACCGCGAGCCCCATCTGACCAGAGACGCGGGCGCTCCAGCTGACGTTTGCGCGCGAGGAGGAGTTCAACATCACTTTTGTTCGAGCGCGCGTCGCTCCCCGCGATTCCTGCGGTTCCAAACGCTCGCTGGTCGCTGGCATCGTGCTGTTGAGGACGCGCCTGCGAGCGCGGCTGAGCGGAGCGGCTGCGCCATACCAGAGGGAAAAAGACATGATTTGTGACCGCGATCCTATGATGGAATCGGATATTTTATGGATCTACGTGGTGGTCGGTTTGCACCCATAGCAAAGAGGAAGGCGAGGACACGCAACTTTGGCGCGGAGGCAGGCGGGCGGCTTCGGTGCGCGCATCTGTCTGTTGCATCAGCAGCTGATTGTTATGTATTAATTCGGCAATTGGAGGGAAGGGATTATCAATAGAGTTTTAGTGATCCATTAGGACTAACAACCGAACTGATGCTCAGAGAATTGATTGACTTCATCTGATAGAGAGAAAAAAAAGAGATCTACGAGCCACTGAAGAATTCGCCGACAGCGAACCAAGTGTGCCGCGTCCAGCTTCTGTTCGCCACACGGCCTTAACATGTCAGATATGGAGATTTATAACAAATCCCAGCATGACTTCTTCATCCACGCCGACCTGAGCGCGGTAGCCGACGCGGAGCTAAACGAAACCAACTCCACCATCGGAGAGAGCATTTCGCTGGGCTGCATCCAGATCCGCATCCCGCAGGAGCTCTTCCTGGCTCTGGGGCTCATCAGCCTCGTGGAGAACATCCTCGTGGTGCTGGCCATCTTCAAGAACCGCAACCTGCACTCGCCCATGTACTACTTCATCTGCTGCCTCGCCGTGTCCGACATGCTGGTCAGCGTCAGCAACGTGGTGGAGACCGTCTTCATGCTCCTCAACGACCACGGGCTCCTGGACGTGCACCCGGGCATGCTGCGCCACCTGGACAACGTCATCGACGTCATGATCTGCAGCTCCGTGGTGTCGTCGCTCTCCTTCCTGTGCACCATAGCCGCGGACCGCTACATCACCATCTTTTACGCGCTGCGCTACCACAGCATCATGACCACGCAGCGCGCGGTGACCATCATCGTGGTGGTGTGGCTGGCCAGCATCACCTCCAGCATCCTCTTCATCGTGTACCACACCGACAACGCCGTGATCGTGTGCCTCGTCACCTTCTTCTGCACCACGCTGGTGTTCAACGCCGTGCTCTACTTGCACATGTTCCTCCTGGCGCACGTGCACTCCCGGCGCATCATGGCCTTCAACAAAAGCCGGCGCCAGTCCACGAGCATGAAGGGGGCCATCACGCTCACCATCCTGCTGGGGGTCTTCATTTTATGCTGGGGTCCTTTCTTCCTCCACCTCATCCTCATCCTCACCTGTCCCACCAGCCCCTTCTGCAACTGCTTCTTCAGAAATTTTAACCTTTTCCTCATCCTGATCATCTGCAACTCGCTCATCGACCCGCTCATCTACGCCTACAGGAGCCAGGAGCTGCGTAAAACCCTGCAGGAGCTGGTGCTGTGCTCCTGGTGTCTCAGCGTGTGACGGCGCGCGTCGCACGCACGCGAGGAAAACAAAACAAAACAAACAAACAAACAAACAAACCAAAACAAAAAAAAAACAAAAAAAACGAAAACACAAGTTATCAACAACGTCGGCCAGCTCGTTTTCTCGCTGCCGTTGGCAGAAATAACCACGGCGGATGGTTCAACCGAACAAAACAACAACAACAATAAGCAAGAAAAAAAAAAGAAAAAAAAAAAACTAGATTCAATCTTCGTCTCATTTTATACATGCCATTGTGGATTTAGTGGTCATTTTTACGCATGGCTTCTGCCAAGACTATATTTATTTATTGTTGTCACGTTCATGTGCCGTGAAGAAGCCAGACAACACGAGGGACAGTAAAACATTCTTAGTTCGGAGAGTCAGGGGTTGATTTGAATAAACATGATAATGACTGTCATGCATTTTCATTTTTGATCAAGACATCGCTGAATCTAAAAGTCTACTTTTGTAATAACCTCTTGCATATGGTGCCTCTGTGGTCGGTGGAGCGATCTGCGTTGCTCTTGTTGACTCGTCAGACATTGAGAGAAGAAACAACTGGAAATACGTGAAATTGTAACATGGGACAAATTAATTGCAGAATTGTGATTAGACAGTTTATCACACTTAGGGCGCAGGCGCAATGAGACAGAGGAAGTCTGCGTCTGTGCGAATCTGCGCTTAACTTCTCGCTCCCGTTTGACCAAAACAAACCGTGTGCGCCGCCGTCCTGTGAAATTACAACGTTGGAGCTGAACTTTGAGTGGAAATCACGTTTTAAATTCAATAGAGTTGCGGGAACACGTGGCATGCGTCAGAGGGGACGCTGCTGCAAAATTCCCTGCTTCATTCCGTTTTCCTGACGATCATCCGGAAAAGAGAAAAGTCATAAAATCAGCAGCGTTGGTATATTATTATTATTATTATTATTATTATTATTATTATTATTATTATTATTATTATTATTATTATTATTATTATTATTATTATTATTATTATTACACTAAGATCTGTGCGTTTCGTGAGATAATATTTTGACCAAGACAAGAAAGTACCGCTTCTGTAGCTTATGATATGTGTGGATATAATCTTTCTAAAAATGTCTGGATGGCTGAAGAAGGAGAGGAAAGATCCTG
>CAAKHG010045173.1:0-11558 GCA_901007715.1 Dactylopterus volitans
TTGATCCGAGTGTGTCGCTTTGACAACCCCCCCCCCCCCTCCCCCACCTCCCCGACCCCTTCCGACCTCAGACAAGATGCCAAGTTATGGGCCGATTGAAAAAAATGTGTTTCCATGTTGTTTGGTAACCAGGAAGTAGTCGTCATCGGCCAAATCAAAACTGTCTGACATGAAACCGAGAAAACGTGAAAACATAAAAGGATACGGGGGTTAAATGAAAGCAACATTAGACGTTTAGATGAGTTCGTCGACATGCCCCCTCCCCCCGGGTGGCTGGTATAGGTCATAAACCCCTCCCCCCGCCAGCAGCAGTGGATGGGATTAAACTATCAAAATAATTTTAACGAATTTTTCGTTCTCCAAAGATGGCTGCTGCCATTTCACATTTTTGTTTTCTTGATGTTTTGCTCAAGTGTTCATTTCACCTATTCTGGCTTGAATTTGTTATTTACATTATTTGATGCTTTTAAGCCCTTTGATTCTAAATACCGGATGTCGCCGACAAACCTGAGAGGATTCGTAATGTTCTATAACAATTGCGGTCTATTTGGAATCAGAGGAATTAACGATATACCGTTCGCGCGTGACCGAGTGGGGCGGGACCTCGATACCGCGGCTCCGTTTCCTCCGACGTCACAAGATGGCGGTGCCCGTATCCAGATAATTGTGGCTTAATTTTTTACTTTTTTTCCCCCCAAGTTCGTACAAGAGAAGACTAGCTATCCGGATTATATTTGGTCTGCGTGTCGTAGCGCAAAATTTTGGTTTGCTTGTTCGACGCACGTCTTTGAAATAAACAGTGTTCCTGTAAAATGTTCCTGATCTCCATAAAGGACAACCGCCTTCGAATTTTCGGAACATTTTCAGGACAAACTTTACATGTTTACAAATCATCCGATGTTGTGACGGCAGGACTGTAAAATGGCGTAAACCCCCTCCCCCCTCCAACCTGTGTTCGTCCAGGTGACTGCTGGCTGTTGGCGGCCATCGCCTCGCTGACGCAGAATGAATACGTGATGGCCAGAGTCGTCCCGACAGACCAGGGCTTTGGAGACGATTACGCCGGCATCTTCCACTTCCAGGTAACGGAAGTGCGACGGTCCAAACGGGGACACAGTAGAAGCTCTCCGGGCTTTAAAACAGCAGGTCGAGTCGGGAGGCAGAAATTTTTGCCGAACCACCGAGGTTAAAACTGGAGGCGGGAAGAGGAGTCGGATGTTTGAGAATACCCGAAGAGTCTGTGCTGTGGTGCGAGATGGTTCTCCTTGCGCTCTCCCGTGTGCAGTTCTGGCAGTTCGGCGAGTGGGTGGACGTGGTGATCGACGACCGGCTGCCGGTCAAGGACGGGGAGCTGATGTTCGTCCACTCGGCGGAGGGAAGGGAGTTCTGGAGCGCCCTGCTGGAGAAGGCCTACGCCAAGTAAGACCGAGCCGGAATTCAAGCTTAAAGAAACTCGTCAGGAGGAGTTTTTAACTGGTTCGGGGTTCTGCTTTTGACGGGTTTTGGCCCATCGTTAGCAATTTTACAGCGCCAGAAACCACAAACACAAGGCCTTCCTTTGATTACAGGCGTTTGATTCGCACATTTCATTGTATAAAAAAGCTAAACTAAAAAAAGGACTTTAGCCCTGTTTCTGTTTTAGCCCTCTCTGAGAGACCAGCCGGAGAACCGTCTGGTTCCTCGCTGCTCCGCCCAGCTCCCGCTGTAGCTCCTCCCTCCCTCTGTATTCCGCCTTTTTCCACAGAAAAACGAAAAGTCTGGAATCTCCACTCGTGAAATCGATGATATATTTAAACACGGCGCGCTTGTGTTTGTGTGTTGCGATCCGTGCGACCAATCGGCGACTGCAGCGTGTCTAGCTCCACCCTTTAGGTACCGGATCAGTGTGTTAGGTTCCCCAGCGGAGGGTTTACCGAAATTGGAACAATGTCGATGGAAACGCCAAAAAACGCGTACCAAACCGAACTGAAGTGCTTGGTGGAAACGGGGCTAATACGTATGAATATATATAAAATATGTATGTATGTACACTTGCATATGTATATGTATGATGTATAATCCTTCTATTTAACTGCAGTAAATACGCAAAGCAATAATTTGCCCCGTTACAATGTTAGCACATCCTGTAACGGTGCTCATTTCTGCATTTATCATGTTGGTAATGGTCGTGCCTTTTACATGCCGCTCTGCTCCGAGATGCACTTTACATTTAATTTCCACTTAATATAGTTTCTATTGATTTGTTTATGGACTTGAACTGTTTAGATATTGTTCATACTGTTCATATCGGGTCAATTTCTATTTTGAATTATATCCTTTGCTAATTCTTGGTACTTCCTTCCTGTATTTTATTCATTTTGGCGTGGAGCAACTATGATCACACAATTTCCTCCGGGGATTAATAAACCTTCTTTCTGTCCTCGCCTTGGTGGTCAGATATTAGAAGGGAGGGGTGAACACAGAGAAGACGCATAAATGAGAGAAAAGATGCCTGAGCGGAAAATCAATTCCAGGAAGAAACTGGAATTAAGAAGTGAAGCAAAGGAATTTCAGTTTCCCTTATTTTATTTTTTTTGTGTTTTTTTCAGACTGGAACCACTGTTCTTTTTGTCTTGAATTTACTCCAATAATTGGACCTAATTGCTTGTTTGTTCGGTTTCATTTGTTCAGTCTGAAGTTGTTCTCGTGTTTGTCGATTTCTTATCAAGAGGGGAGCCGTATGCTAGCATATCCATCATAGCCGTAAGTCGACCAATTAAATCTATTGCAACCCGTGCGGCTGCAAAAACTCTCACACTCGCCCGTCTTTTCCGCGGATGTCATTCGTCGATAAAAACCCAAGAGGCGGGAAGCCAGCAGCTGCGCGTCACTGGTTTCTGGAAGCGGGCACACTCTGCTGTGTTGTAGCCTTTGAGGGTTTTTTTTGTCTTTTAGTGAACCTCAAACATCACGGGTTGAGGTTCTGAGAGTTAAATTTTTTCTGCTGTTCCTTGTTTGCGTTCCAGCACATTTTTTTTCACCGAGTTGGAAGTGAATGCATCATCTGCATATATAGAGACTCTGTTATGAGTGACGCTGCCGGCAGGTATCACAGCAACACTGCTTCTCTGGGTTTTTATCGCAGAGTGAACGGCTGCTACGAGGCGCTGTCGGGCGGCTCCACCACCGAGGGCTTCGAGGATTTCACCGGAGGCATTGCTGAGAACTTCGACCTCCAGCGACCCCCCTCCAACCTGTTCCAGATCATCAAGAAGGCCCTGGAGGCTGGAGCCCTGCTGGGCTGCTCCATCGACGTAAGGACCGGCGGTGTCTGGCCGCTCATGCTCGGTGACGCCTGAATCTCTTCTTACAATTCCAGCTCTCTCTCTTTTTTTTCTTTCTCTAGTTTCTCTCTGCATGAAGCACGATTTCAGGTATTTTAGATGAAGCCATAGAGGCCAGTTTTTGCACGAGCTGAAGCAAATCCCGTTTTGAACTAAGTTTTCTTGGTTGCTGCCAATTCAGCTTCTTTTCGCCTGACTAACACGAGGAGACGGCTCAAGTCCGATCTTCTCTTGCCGAGGTTCTGCTTCCTGTCGATCCAAGCTCGGCCAGCAAGCGATCCGAAAGCTTCTAGCTGCGACTGTCTGGAAACTGACATACAGATAAAAGCTCAGTCTAACACGCTTAACTTTTGGCTTTTCTGGGTGGAGATGTTTTCGTTTGCTCTCTGAATATTTACCCCTGAAAGCAAATAAGTCATCTGCAGAGATTTAAATCAGGAAGAAAAGAGGAGTCTCGTCTCCTTCTTGAAGCGTGAATCTCTGGAATGAGTTTTGTTTCATCCGACTGCGGACGAATGTTGGCGTAGATGATGACAATGACGTTGACATTACCTCTTGTTTCTGTGTCGGCGCAGATCACCAGTGCCGCGGATTCCGAGGCCGTCACTCGCCAGAAGCTGGTGAAAGGCCACGCCTACTCGCTGACAGGCGCCGTGGAGGTCAGGAACCCCCCCCCCCACTTCCCCCCACCAATGGTGCTGGGTGGCTCCACCTCAGGGAGAGAGAGGCGACTCAGATGCTTTTTGTGATTCCAGGTGAACTTCCGAGGGCGGCAGGAGAAGTTGGTGCGGATGCGGAACCCCTGGGGGCAGGTGGAGTGGACAGGAGCCTGGAGCGACGGGTAGTCATAGCGACCACTGCATTAACACACAATATCAGACTGGGAAATGCGTCTACTGACATCTACTGACATCTACTGACATAACATTAAAACAGATGAGGCTCGGAATTGAAAATGGATTTGTCTTTGTTTTGGTTTATTTTTTTGGGTTCTGTTAATACAGATCATCTGAGTGGAACAGCGTAGAGGGAGAGTGTCCACATGCCAATGCAGAAGATGGAGAGTTCTGGTAGGTGGAGACTCCTGAATCTTTAGAGCGCAAACTTCTTCGGGTAGGACTTGTCGAGAGTTGAGGCAGGACACCCCGAGTTCCGACATCTGAGCCCTTCCTCGCCTTCCTCTCTCTGCAGGATGTCCTACAGGGACTTCCTGCGTCACTACTCCCGCATCGAGGTCTGCACCCTGACGCCCGACGCCATCGAGGACGATTCCATTAAGCACTGGAGTGTCAGCAAGTTTGATGGCACCTGGAGGAGAGGGTCCACCGCTGGAGGCTGCAGGAATCACCCATGTCAGTAGCAAAACTTTATTCCAAGATGAAATGATATAAGAAAACACAACCAAAGGTGCCTAAAGTAGCGTTCGAGATTCCAGCTGTTGACACGTGTAAACTGAACAGCAGGGCAGCTCCTAAAAAGTGGAGGCTAAAGACCTCCATCGCCCCCCGTTGGCCGGCTGCAGTGTAGGTTATAAAGCCTTTTTATATTATTTAAATTCAAAATGAGATGACTATGTTCCAGCCGTTGTTGGACTTCTTGCAAGCGCCGTGTCAGGGTCTCTGCCGCGTTGCTAGGTGACTTAGCACGAGCATAAATCACCGCGTCGTCTGCATAAAACTGGGAGCCGGCAGCCTCAGGTTTTGGATAAATCATCAATAAACTGCCTGAAAAGCAACGGACCAAGAATTAATCCTTGGGGAACTCCCATACTGTTGTCTGGAAAAGAAGATTTTTCTTGATTAATTTTTAGACACTGCTCTCGATTCTGAAGATAGGACCCAAAACCAATCAACGGCTTCTTTTGAAAATTTGAAAGAAGTTGTGCTTGACAGCGTCGAAGGCCTTTTTAAGGTGTAGAAACGCTGCCCCCACAGCATTCCCACTGTCGAGAGATTGCTTTATACTTTTTATACTTTATACTGTTTTTTGCTGGGGACGGAGAAGCTGATTTGTTTCTAGACGTTCAAAAACCTAGGATGCCACAACCTTTTCAAGCGCCTTTGACAACACCGGCAGAATGGAGGCGAGAGTTGCCGACCAAATCAGAGTCCCCCGTTTTAAAAATTGGTGTGACCATAGCCTTCTTCCAACTATTTGGGAATTTAAAGTCAAGGGCTTTACAATAGTGATACACACCCATGTCTTAGAATTTGACAGATTTTTTTTAAATGACTCCGTCCTTTCGTCCTTTGCAGACACGTTCTGGATGAATCCCCAGTTTGTCATCAAACTGGAGGAGGAAGATGATGACCCGGACGACGGGGAGGATGGCTGCAGCTTCGTGGTCGGCCTGATCCAGAAGAACCGCAGGAAGCTCAGAAAACAAGGGGAGGACGTGCACACTATCGGGTTCGCCATCTACGAGGTGAGGGAGGAGGGGCCTAACCGAAGCGTGGATGGTCCTCCTCGCGCTGCTGACTGACATGACAGATGTAAAACCCGCCTTGAAGGCTAACTGTTTCACTACTGTGCTCTGTTTTTTGTTTCAGCTCCCACAGCAGGTGAGTACCGGACCCATGGCAACATCTTTGGGCTGGAGGGCAGCATCACACACATTCTCTTGTTGGGGTCATCAGGCTGCGTCAGTTTTACCGTTACTATTATTGAAAACGCTTAAGAGCATCGGCCTGTAGATTAATTTTCCAGGCATCCATGCAACATGCAGAACATGTTTTTAGACCAAGATCCACAAAAGACCCATTCATTCATTCATTCATGCAGAAAATAGAAATATGTGACTCCTTCGTCTCTGGAATGCAGCGCAAATATTATACTTACTGGCCATAACACGAGTCTGCAAACGTGCTGCTGACTGGTCGCTCTCGCACCGCCAGTTCCACGGACAAAGGGAGGTGCACTTGGACAAGAACTTCTTCCTGACGCACGCGCAGAAGGCCAGATCGGAAACCTTCGTCAACCTGCGCGAGGTCAGCACCCGCTTCAAGCTGCCGCCGGGCGAGTACCTGATCATCCCATCCACCTTCGAGCCGCACCTCAACGGAGACTTCTGCATCCGGGTCTTCTCAGAGAAGCAGTCGGAGACCACGTAAGAGCCCGGGAGGGGGGTAGTGGGTGGGGGGGGGTTTATGGGGAGGTAAGAGGAGAACCGTTTGAACGGGAAGGGGCTCGGGTAAACCTACCAAAACAGTCTGCTCCGAATTCCTTTCGTTTTGGCTCATGTTCAGGTCCACTTCCTGCGTAAAACACTGTGTACCAGCAGTCAGCCTGTACTGCCTCTCTCTCCGAATGGAGGTTCCGGATTAGGGAGTACAGCTTCACTCTCACAGGAGAGTAAAAAGGTGCCACTGTTTGTAGGTGGAGGAATGGTCACAGGAAGCAGGAGTGTGTGTTCATGTACTCGTTTTGTATCTTGTTTAGTAGGCTTATAAAACTTTTTTTTACACATCCTGGAGACAAAATACAAGTCCCCACTAATTTCCAGGGGGAGGACATAAAATTTAACCCTAGAGGAGCCCACGCTGAGGACTAGACCGTCCTCAAACACGTCGCCGGCCATTTAAAAGTGCCCCCTTCAATCTATAGTCGTTTTTTCCTTTGCTAACTGGAGTTACTTCAGTGTTTGCGTTTCGCCATGTACTACGGTGTACTCCATGTACAGGACGGAAGGCTGTTTTCACGTCCCTCAATCAGAGTTTGAAGTCTCTTTGTGCTCACTGAAATGCTGAGATTTTAAGGGGGGGGTGGTTACTTGACAGGATTCGTGACGTCGCAAACAGTTCGTCCGATAACGATCTTCCTCTGCACAAAAGTGGAGATTAGACTTGACCGTGAAGAGGGAGACGTCTCAAATCCCGCAGTTAAATCTGTGAGTTGAAAAAGCAGCATATGCCAATTTGGTAATTCTACTTATATCGTACCAATTTTTTTGCTCGGAACCTTTAAATATGCTAGAACAGAGTCAAGATATTGCATTTTCACCTTTACATTTTTGGCTAGCAAGTCATTTTTGAGCATTCGATTAAGAGACAAAGGTGAGATTAAGATTTGAAGGGCAGAGTCGCGGTTATGATCAAGCTCTCTGGAAACTGAATATGAATGGAGATCCTCTGAAGTGATGGAAACATGACTATTTATGTGGTTCAGTGTTCTCAGACGTGAATGATTCTCTTTCTCTGTCAGACCGTGCGACGACCCGGTCAGCGCCGAACTGGATGATGTAAGTTATAATCACATCAGGTCTCATATTTTTGGTATTTTATATTTTAATTCCAATATCAGTCACAAATTGGCTTGTTAAGCATTAAAAGCTGAAACTGTTTCAATCATCGGAATGCATATACCAAAATAATTTTCATGAAGAGTTATATAAAAGCTAACGTTAAGCTAAAAGATCATTCTGCTTAATTTTTTTTAAGACAGCAGTAATGCAAGTAAGTACTCACTAAGCTAGTATAGTTGATGAGTAGCTTCATAGTGTATGTTCCTATATCTGAGATGTTAACTTGAGTCAATGCTAGGTTAGTTCGCAATAATATTTGATAAAAATGATTGATGTTGTCAATTTCCATAGGAGTCGGTGTCTGACGAAGACGTGGACGCGGGATTCAGAGGCCTGTTCGCAAAGCTCGCCGGAGACGTACGTCTCCTCACCGAACTGTTTATCTGTTGCAAGCTAACAACACGAGAATTGCAGCTAAACGCTAACATCCTCACGCTAACACCCTAAAAATGATCTTTTTTTTTTCTTTGTAGGCATAAGAGAGGATCAGTTTGATTGGGCCTCGGGAGATCATGAAAGTTTCATAGCTGAGAGTCGTTGACTTATATCAGTCGGAACTAAAGTAGAGCAGCGGATGTAGCGAAAAGCGCTAGTTTAGCTAAGATGAGCTTCACTGAGCAGCAATGCGAATATTTCTAGAACCTGCCCGATACAGCCTAAAGAATTTCAGAAATATTGAAAATATTATAAACGTTACATATCAACATGCTAGCATCCCGAACATGCAGGGTGAGCATGCTGCTGTGAGCATTTAGCCTGGGTCTCACAGAGCTGCTAGCATGTTAGCTGCAGACTTTTCACTGCGTTTTCTGTACCAGTGTGACTGCATGGTGTGATTTCCTACAGGACATGGAGATCTCTGCGACGGAGCTGAGGACCATCATGAACAAGATCGTTTCCAAACGTAAGCTGCAAACGCCCCCCCGCGCCGGTCCCGCGCACAAACGGCTTAGGCTCTAACTCCCCGTGTTCTTCATAGGAACTGACATCAAAACTGACGGCTTCAGCATGGAAACCTGCAGGATCATGGTCAACTTGATGGACGTATCCTTTAGTGTTGAAACGTCTCCTTAACCCCGGGGCGGGTAAACTTTTAGCGCGTTGACCAGTCTGTTGGATGGCTAGCATGACTTGGCGAAAAACGCCTCTTGACCTCGTAACTGTTGAGTGTCGGCAGCGTTCAGAATCAACATTGATCATGTGATTCCCGACCCTTTAAGGTGGACAGCGCCCCCTGTTGGAGTCGAATGAGAAGGCTGCACAGGCTCATTGTCGTCATTTGCCTTGAGATTCGCCGGCATAAATCCGCGTTTTATTGATTTTTGGGGGATTTTTCTTTAAGGGCGTCCAGATAGAGATGGTCCACGGGCCGGTTCTGGCCCTAGGGCCGTAATTTCCTCGAGCGTGCCTAACACATGAGCACTGCGAACTCAAGTGGTGATGCATCCAGCCGGTTGCCGGGGAACAACAACAATGAAGGAGGACACACCCACATCCAGCTGTGCCTCGAATAGAAAGAAAATGAATCAGGGTCTGGCTGCGCCTCTCAAATGAGTGAGCGATTTTGTGGCTGCGAGGAGAGAAGATGGCGCTCCTCCTCAAAATGAAGGAGCCTCAGCGTGATCGGCGATGACCCAGTCGGGGTTTAAAGCACCCCAGAAGAGAGAGAGTAGAAAAACACTGATGGAGGAAGAGCTGGTTAGCTAGCAAGCGAGCGGAGACGCGCAAACCCGGCTAACGCTTGGATGTTTGCATTAATTTCACGTCGTATCGCCTCAGTTTCAGCTGTTTTTCCAACTCTGCCTCTGCTTCCGTTTCTCATCCCCTTTTATGAATGGAACCTCGCCCGCCGGTTTAACGGCCGACATCGAGGTTCCCATGAGCCTCGACGGCACTTGTGTAAAACGGTTTTACTGTCTGAGGTGTAGCGGCGACATTAATTCAGCCGTAAAACAATTCAGGAGAAGTTTAAAAAGTTAATATAAACGTTAGCTGCAAAGAAGAAAAGGTTTTATTAATGTTTTTAACTAGAGGTCAGAGATTTGGGTTAATGATTTGGATTAGCGGTTAGTTTTACAAGCAGGTAAAAACATAGCACGAAGTCACCAGAAAGAGGATGTTCAGGAGACAATGTACTTTTGCTTTCCTGAGGACTTGGACCCTATTGTGTTCCTCGTCTTCAGTGCTTTTATTGCACCGAATGGAATTTTTTTCTTTTTTTTTTTGCAGATGGAAACAAACTTCCATGAAACAAAACAAAAACGTTGCGGCCGTTGGGCCGAACTTGACGGTTACCAGCAGACGCGCAGAGCCCAGACTCTGCAGAATCAGAAGAGCATTTTACTCTTTCAGTCATTTTTCCGTGCTTTTTTTTTTTTGAGAAAAAGGAAAAAAAAATAAAAATCAATCAACAGAACAAAAGCGTCCGGCGATAAAGGGCGATTTCTCCGTGCAACCACGTGCGCTCCTGTTGAAACGGAGGCACCTCTTATGTTGAGAGGACACCATCCTTGACTCCGCGGCAGGACAGCGGCAACGGGAAGCTGGGCCTGGGCGAGTTCGCCACGCTGTGGAAGAAGGTTCAGAGATACCTGGTGAGACCCGACCTTTGACCCTTGCCAACGGCTCTCGGCTTTGTT
Organism: Dactylopterus volitans; assembly: GCA_901007715.1. Taxonomy (NCBI): domain Eukaryota; kingdom Metazoa; phylum Chordata; class Actinopteri; order Syngnathiformes; family Dactylopteridae; genus Dactylopterus; species Dactylopterus volitans. The sequence continues at coordinate 10,263 of CAAKHG010045173.1, forward strand.
TTTGCAAATGCCTACAAGCACCCTCCCTTTTTTTGTTTCTTTTCCTGCAGTCCATCTACAAAAAGAACGACACTGACGACTCGGGGACGATGAGCACTCCGGAGATGAGAGTCGCCTTCAAAGACGCAGGTTGGTTTTTTTTTTTAAGGATTCAAACATCTTTCATCTCAAGTCCGTTCATGGTTTTCTGACGTTTGAGTTCCTTCTCAGGCTCAAGCGTAAAGATGTAAAAGGGTACTGAGTGTTGTGGGCACGATTTTTTTATTTTCGGTTTCCTCGCGGTGGAATGGATCAGTTCTCCAAAAATTCCAGTGGCATGGTTCATCTCGCCGGTTCACATGGGAGGCCGGATGTCCAGAGACGTTTCTCGGGGGTCGGCTAACAGGCGGGAAACTCGTCCATGTTTGTAGATTTTCGCTATTCCCTGCCCACCCGGGCGTCTTCTCGTGTCTCTGGGCGGGTGAAGACTGTTTTGGGATCATATTTGTATGCTTTGTTTTTGTTTTTTCCCACCCATGTCAAGTGCGGCCGCAAGCCGGTAAATCAGAGACGTCCAAAACCCCCGAAAGCCCGGCCCTTTTCTGTCTCGGTTCCAGCTGCTGCCCCCCCCCCGCGCGCGTCTGACCGCTCCTGCTCCTCTTTCGAGTTTTGTCAACAGCATCATCCATTTTACAGCGTCTGTCCTTTCATTATTGCCACTATTGCGGAAAGAAAGAGGTTTTATTTAACTGTGCCGACTTTGCCCTCAGGCGTTTCTGCCCTTTGTGAGTTTTTCGGTCTTACGAGCTTCCTCATAGCTGGTCAGCTGAAGTGTGAATTATTTAACTCCTTCTCCTGAGTGAGGCGTCGCGGGGACCCTTAAAAACCTCGCCGGCCTCAAAAAGTCCCTCAAACTAACGAAACCGAGCCGAGAATGGGGGATGTGAGGTCTTGTTTACCAAGAGAGCGCCGCCTGGGCCTGCGTCAGCGCCGCGATATGCTATATGTTTTCCCGCTGCTCGCCAAGCGTTCTTTGGCTAACCCCCCCGCGAGAACGTGAGTCATGGTGATTCCCCGCTTGACTCACTCGTGTTGTCAAGAGGGGAAGTGATCAAAGGGCAGAAATGAATGGCTGCGTGTTTTCTTGCCGCCGCCCTGCTAAAACCTCGGCTTTTCTCGTCCCCCTTGCTCATTAACATAATTTGTACTCCCTGCGCTAACGCGACTGTGTTTGTGTGTCTGCGCTGCCGGCGGCTGGACCCCATCCCCCGGCCCCCCGCCCACCGCCTGCTTTACTGTCGGTCAGCCAATGTCGCT
>CAAKHG010045177.1:0-12267 GCA_901007715.1 Dactylopterus volitans
TGTGTGTGTGTGTGTGTGTGTGTGTGTGTGTGTGTGTGTGTGTGTGTGTGTGTGTTTGTTTGCCTGATTGTCGTTTCAAACTCAAATGTCAAGCTGGCGGAAAAAAAAGGTTGTATACTGTGAAGGAGAAACTAAACATTGGCGAGGCGCTGGGGTGTTTTTTTTTTTTTTTTTTTGCGATAGTAACGGCAGCCCCAGCGGAAAGAAAAGTACAAATGTGGATCATAATTCTACTGATAAAATCCAGTCCTGTTTGATTCGGGGCCGGCGGTGCCAGTTACTGCCCCGAAACAAAGACAGAGAGCCACTGCGCCTTCCAAGACAAAATTATCCCTACATGCTCAAAGATTTATGAATTTGTTCTTGGTTTCGAGAGCAATTGAGATGACTTAATCATTTCTTCCCAGGCAAATTAAACAGTTTCCTCCGTGAACCCTGGTAATCAGCTTAAGTGATTAGATCGCTCGTAAATATGAGATGATGAAAGCTTAGTGTTCAGAAGGGCCCGGGGAAAAGCTCAATGGGAGTTCTTGGACAGATATGACAGAGCATCTCTCCAGGATTGGCTGGGCGGCCGGGGGACTGGGGGCTTCTGTGGGGATTGGTTGCCCTCTAGCTGTCAGCGTGAAGAACTTTTGGGTTATGAAATATGATCTGGAGTTGCTCTGCAGTGTCATCAGTCGCTTTGGTTTTGGAGTTTCGCGCCGCCGTCCCCGGGCGCCGCCGCCGGGGAGGCGACACGTGGAAGGCAGTCGCAACGCCGCAGGCTGGAAGGTTCCGGGGACGCGAGGCGGTTCTTGGAGGTGGAGTGCAGCTAACAGCGCGCTGGATACTGGCGGGGTACTTACGGTATCTTTACATGATCCAGAATCGGCTGATTTATCATCTTATAATTTGAAAGCGATGACTGGAAAGCATCAGGGATCAGCTCATGGCGTGTACTCGGCTCGCGGCTCTAATGGCTTCCATGTCTTCTTTGCCTTTTTCTTCTTTCGGGGGGGGGGGGCCGCTCTGTGTATTCCGTGTGTAAGATGATAATTCGACTTGTGCGCCGCGGCGACGGCTGTCATCGGCTCGCCGCAGGCCAAAGCGAAGCGGGGAGTGGCGGAGGGTTGTCGGGGAGGGGCGGCGGCGAAGCTGGGGCGTCATCTGCTTCCGGAGATATGAAACCCGAAAACACGCTTGAGGGTCGCTGAAGCAAGTTGGAGAAAAATAGTTGATTTACCGGGTTTAAACGCCTCGGTGATGCGCAGTTACACGTGGATTAAAGGAGGCTAGCGGGTGTTTTTGATGAAGCTACAGCGTTTTAGCTCGTGGGGGTCACACGTGTCAGCGCATCAGTTTTCCCGTCTGACAGCAGAAATCCGCTGTTCCGCCATGGTTCCTCAGAGAACACGCGTCCCTCTGACGCCGTTTCCGGCTTCCCGGCCTGGGATCTTTCTATGTGGAGTTCGCATGCTCTCCCCGTGTCTGCGTGGGTTCTCTCCGGGTACTCCGGCTTCCTCTCACCTTCCAAAAGCATGCTGAGGTTAACTGGCTCTTCTAGATTGCCTGTAGGTGTGTGTGTGTGTGAGTGTGAGTGGTCGTCTGTCCTCCATGTGGTCCTGCCATGAGCCGGCCTCCCGTCCAGGGTGTTTGGACCCCGCCGCTCGCCCCTTGTCAGCTGAGATCGGCTCCAGCACGACCGCCAACCGGAACCGGAATAAGCGGAAGACCATGAGATGAGATGAGATGAGATGAGATGAGATGAGATGAGATGAGATGAGATGAGATGAGATGAGACTGCGTTGTGAGTTTTAGCCGCTGTGACTTGCAAACATCCCCAGTTAGGGGAAAAACTGCTCGTGACCTCGTCTTCGCCGAGGTTTTTCAGCGTCCCCCCTTTCGCCTCGCCTGTGCAGCAGAAACGAACCCGCAGGAAGTGATGCGTTGGCGGGCGGGCGCCCTCCTCCTGTCTCCGCCCTCTTAGCCCCCTGACCCTCGCGTTTGCATGAGAAGCCGTGAAACTTGTGTGTGTAGAACTGTAAAAAGGGAAAAAAAAATTACACAACTCCTCCCTCGAACGAGCCAGGAAAAACAGTGTTTTAACTACATGCACACACACACACGCACACACACACACACACACACACACACACACATATATATATATATATATATATATATATAAATTTGTGTTTCAGGCAATTGCTGTAAATGCAGCCTTTTGCTGTTTAAAGGCCGCCTTGCATCCCAGGAATGGCCCGCGAGGGCTTCGCCCGTCACAGCGGGACTTTAATGCCGCACCGGGTCCTTTACTGCCGTCAAACGTAATCCGTCTCGAGCTGATTGCACCGGCAGTCGTGTTTATCAGGCACCTAGCAACGCCGTTTCCAATGAAACGGCCTCTTTAAACAGCAATTAGGAAAAAAAACAAAAAAAACTCACCTATCGGGCCAAGTGCCTCCCTGTTCCAGTTCTTAATATCACCGCTGCCCGAGTCACGCACGGAACCCGAAAGAGGCTCCGCTTAAGCAAGTGTACAACGTCCCACGGTAACATTCTTCGTCGGAAGGGCGTGAGATCTCGATGGAGGAGATATGAAAGCCGAGGTTGAGGGGGCGGCCGCGAGCGGGGAGGTGAGCGCTCGGCGAGATTTATTGCCGCGGCTCCGATTGGCAGCGCAAAACCGCCCCAAAATAACCAGATTAGATTAATTGCAGGAAATAGCTCCGAGATGGTTTGATGTTTGCACGCATCTGTGTTCTGCATTGGCAGGGCCTATTAGCGGAGCAATATCTCGCCCTCTCATGCGTGCCGGCTTTGAGCGGGCGGCCGAGCGCTTTCAGATCTACCTCACGGCGAAGCCCCGCCGACTGGACGCTACCGGGGCGGGTTCTGGCGGGTGCTCGGGAGGCCCAGCGCCAAGCGCATATGAGAAGGCAATTAGGGACGGAGGCGGTTTCCGCGCGTCTGAACAAGTGCAAGCAACGGGAGTCGGGACGTGGCGGCACTTGAAAGTGGTTCTGGGCGGTTCCCCGCCGCTCCGCCAACCCGTGGCACGGCCCGTTTCTTTGTGTTCTAGATGGGGATCCAGATCAACCGAGCCTTATTCCACTTTTTCCCTGCATTAGACCCACCCCACCCCACTCCCCTCCCCTCACTCACACACACACACACCTCGTTATCTTATTTGCGGCGGCCGGATTGTTGCCTCGTGGTTCAGCAGCCAGTCGTTTGCGCACCACACGGCCTTCCATTAGAGCGAGGGAGTCAGCTCCCAGCATGCCTTGCCCGCCCAACCGCCCAAAGACCTGGGATGGATTAACTTTGGGCCAACTTGGAAAGGGAGACTTGCGCAACCTCCCATACTTATCTGCGATCCGGTGACAGTGAGAAGTGTTGGGGGGTGAGCGGACGCGTGTTTAGAACCGAGGTTTAGTCCGGGCGGCGGCGCGGACCTCGAGCTGATAGGCGGCGCGGAACCTCGCGTGCGCTTCCCTCGTTACGTAAGCGGGCCAGAACGTAAACAGGCCGCCTCACTTTTTCAAAACGTTCCAAAGCCGCGGAAGTCATGACCGCACTTTTGGTTTGTTCCAGTTTAACGTAAAATAGATGCAAGCGCGGCTCTGAGGACGTCACATCTGGTCTCCAGCAGACGCTTATTGAGCATGATCAGTATTTTGTAGTAGTAGTAATAGTAATAGTAGCAGTAGTAGTAGTAGTAGTGGTAATAGTGGTAGTAGTAGCAGTAGTAGTAGTGATAGCAGTAGCAGTAGTGATAGCAGTAGCAGTAATAGTGGTAGTAGTATTAGTTGCCGTAGTCATAGCAGTAGTGGCAGTGGTAGTAGAAGCAGTAGTGGTAGTAGCAGTAATAGGAGTAGCAGTGGCAGTAGAGATAGCAGTAGCAGCAGCAGCAGTAGTAGTAGTAGTAGTTGTTGTTATAGTAATAGCAGTAGTGGTAGTAGCAGTAATAGTAGTAATAGTAGCAGTAGTGGTAATAGTAGTAGTGGTAGTAGTGGTAGTAGTCGTAATAGCAGGACTGCAAGTAGCAGTAGTAGTCGTGATAGCAGTAGCAGTAGTATTGGTAGTAGCAGTGGTAGGAGCAGTAGCAGTAGTGATAGTATTAGTTGTCATAGTAATAGCAGTAGTGGTTGTGGTATTAGAAGGAGTAGTGGTTGTAATCGCAGTAGTGGTAGTAGCAGTAATAGTAGTGATAGCAGCAGCAGTAAGAGTAGTAGTAGGAGTAGTGGTAATTGTAGTAGTGGTAAAAGTAGTAATAGGAGTACAAGTAGCAGTAATAGTAGCAGTGGTTGCAGCACTAGTTGTAGTAGTCGTGATAGCAGTAGCAGTATTATTGGTAGTAGTAGTGGTAGTAGTAGTAGTGGCAGTTGTGGTAAGTGCTGTGTAGTATTAGTGCCTGGAGGCTCCTGAGGGCCCCAGTGAAGCTGCTAATCCAGTGTCGATCCCGTGTTTGCCGGATTGAGCGTCGGCTGATTGTGGGATTAACCCTCTCTGCGTCTGTTGCCCCCCCAGGCGGCTCGGGGAAGCACCGGCCCAAAGAACCAAAGAAGAACAACAAGCAGCGGCTGCGGTTTCGGGCCCAGAACCAGCACAGCGACCACCTGGCCTCTGCGCGCTCCAGCCAGTGACGACTGCACGCACGGCGTTACCCGCTGAACCCGGAACCGAGGCGACGCCGCTAGCCGCCAGCCGCTAGCCGCTAGTAGCCGCTGCCGCCGCCGCCGCTGCTGCACCCAAACTCCCACCGACGACCGACCCCCAGCGCCTCTCCTGCCTCCCACGCCTCCCCCGCCTCCTCCCTCCCCGCCCCAGCGGCCCAACGCCCTCCCCACATCGGTATCAACCGCGCCAAACACACGCCTCCCCGCCGCCCTCCTGCCACTTCCCCTGCCGCCGCCGCCGCCACCGCCGTCCCCCCAAACCCCCCCCCCCCCCGTCATTAATGATGATGTCATGGGTGATGGAAGAAGGAGGGGCAAAGCCAGAGACCGTGGGTGGCGGGTGGGAGAGAAAGATAGAGGGGAAAGTGGACCGGAGAGCACATTGGCGAGCTCATGGGCGAGGAGGCGGGGCCAGAGAAGAGCCCTGACAGAGGAGAGGAACCAAGATGGAGGATGAAAATGATGCTGATGGACAAGAAAATGGCATCTGGAGCTGAAAGACTGTTGATTTTTTTTTTTGTTTTTGTTTTTGTTCCTATATTTATGTCAAAGCGACCCTCGGCTTCCCCTCCGGACGGAGACGGCGTGTTCCCATGTGTGGCCTTTATGTTATGTACATTTTTGAGAGTAATATTAAAGAAATTCCCACGCATAGTTGCAAAGTATTTTATTCTCGGCACAAACTGTTTACGTTCAGACCGCTTGATGCTCTAACTGTATAGTGTGGATAAGAAAAAGAAGAAGAAGAAGAAGAAGAAGCAGAGATTTAGTTGTCTGACTAGCATGGCGACAGACTCGTGTACATAGTTGATCTAATTATGGAAGCTTATTACTGTATTTTCAGTATTGACTCGTTTGCCGTTCTAAATGTTTTAGAGATTACACGGGAAAAAAATAAATAAAAAGGAGGCTGTAATACCGAGCTGCAGATGAAAATGATTAAAAACAAATAATAAACATAGCCGCAAACATAGCTATTTCATTTATATGGTATATATTTGATTTATTTATTAATTCTATTTTGTACGTTTTTTTTTTGGTTCAGTGAGTTTTGTTTTTTTTTGCCTCATACTGTTACTCTTATATGCTTAAATATTCTTTGAGTTCCTTATAACTGCATATCTTTAACACTCGGAGAAGGTTATTGTCTCATACGTTCGTTTGACCTCATCTACTGATCTCAAAAAAAAGGACAAATAAAACTCTGCTTTGGTATATTCTAGGTTTAATAATTAGAATCCAGCCAATGTATGGTCATAGGACTGCATATGTGTACATTGTGTTTTATTAAAATACGTTTCATGTGACTGTACCACGAAGCCTTCCACTATTATTCACGACTCCAACACACACCCATCAGCACTCGTGGCAGAAGAAGTAGTAGGAGTAGTACTCGTAGCAATGGTGGTCTCAGCATTAATAGTAGTAGTAGCAGTACTAGTAGCAAGAGAAGTAGTAGCAGTAGTCGTAGTAGCAACAGTAATAATGTCAGTAGTATGACTCACAGCAGTAGTTGCAGCACTGGTAGCAATACTAGTAGCAGTATCAGTTGTAATAATAGCAGTAGTGGTACTAGTAGCAGTAGTGGTAGCACTGGTAGCAATACTAGTCGTAGCAGTATCAATAGTGATAATAGCAGTAGTAGCACTCGTAACAGTAGTAGTAGTACTGGTAGCAGTAGTGGTAGCACTGGTAGGAATACTAGTAGTAGCAGTATCAATTGTAATAATAGCTGTAGTAGTACTTGTAACAGTGGTAGTAGTACGAATAGCAGTAGTGGTATCACTGATAGCAATACTAGTAGTAGCAGTGTCAATTGTAGTAATAGCAGTAGTAGTACTCGTACCGGTAGTCGTAGTGCGAATAGCAGTAGAGGTATCACTGGTAGCAATACTAGTAGTAGCAGTATCAATCGTAGTAATAGCAGTAGTAGTATTCATAACAGTGGTAGTAGTACTAGTAGCAGTAGTGGTAGCGGTAGTATCAATACTAATAGTAGCAGTATCAGTTGTAATAATAGCAGTTGTAGTACTCGTAACAGTAGTACTCGTACCGGTAGTCGTAGTACGAATAGCAGTAGAGGTATCACTGGTAGCAATACTAGCAGTAGCAGTATCAATTGTAGTAATAGCAGTAGTAGTACTCGTACCGGTAGTCGTAGTACGAATAGCAGTAGAGGTATCACTGGTAGCAATACTAGTAGTAGCAGTATCAATTGTAATAATAGCAGTAGTAGTACACAGAACAGTAGTAGTAGGGCTAGCAGCAATAGTACTACTAGCAGTAATAGTAGTACCAGTAGCAATAGTAATAATAGAAGTAGTAGTAGTCGTAGCAATAGTAGCAGTAGTACAAATAGCAGTAGTAGTACTAGTAGCAATAGTAGTAGTAGTAGTAGTAGCTGTGACTGTATGCTGGAGACTTTCATTATTGTCCTCAGCTGCAAAGTCCACTGATCAGCCATAACATTACGACCACTGTGTGTTTACCAAAGAATATAATACAACGTGTTACCCTGATGCATATGAATGGGATGACCAGAATATTAGGGACCCCTCTCAGTGTAACCCAGTACAGTCCAACAGCGTCACAAACTACAGTCCCAATAACAGTCATTCTCACACACATTCAATCTAAACTCAACTTTAGAACTTTATTCCCGGGCATCATGTTCTATGGTGAACCTGCAGCGGTCATAATGTTATGGCCGATCGGTGAAACTCAACTCTGTGAATTAAAAAAAAAAACAACAACAAAAAAAACAGTTGTGAAACCCATCATGGCGGCTGCGTGACACCAGCGCCGCTTCGCCGCCAAAAACGCTTGGCCGCGGCCAATTGGGCCTTAACGGCATGACGGCGCTGCAACTCGCCGGCGGCTCTGGCGGCGGCTCTGGCGGCGGCGCTCGTCTTTCATCGCGTCCGATCGCCTCTTTATGAGACGCACTCAGTCATTTTTATGGTTCACAAAACATCAAATAAACAGATATAAAAGTCCCCTTTAGGCCGAAACCTCGCTGGTGAACGGGCGATTTAGCGGACATGTTTTAGTGGCTGGGCGAGCCAGAGCGGCCACACTGTGGGATCATTGTTCCAGAGGAGGGAGGAAGGAGAAGCCAGGACGGCTCACGGATGCACAGTAGCGGATGATTCACGCTGTGTCACGTATATATAAATATATATATAAATATACGTATATACATCATCCTGGGAGACGCAAACCACAGGCTTCCTGCTCTGGTTAACCCCCCCCCGCCCCCAGATATTTCCACATCTGCCAGGGCTGGAAAACCCTCTCACTTTCTCCGTTCTCCAATCCCGGGGCCTCGAGTGCCCGAACATCTTCCGCAGGTGTTTTTTAACTGGTTCGGCCTATTTTTTGTTTTTTCTTTTCCATAATTTAGCACGATTAAATGCGATTACGGAAGTGGACAAAATGTAGCAAAAAGTATAAGAAAATTAAGAAAATTACCGGGATAGATCTGTGAACTAGAGCTTCCCTGAGGCGCCATGGAAACCCGGCAAAAACAAAAACAAAAACACCTTCCTGTTAGATGTAAACCAATCAAATCATATCTCATATCTAACCACATTAGCGACGGTAAAGCCGGTGCCAAATGAAGAGAAATAATTCACGGATGTAAACTATCGGTGAGGATGAATTTCCAGTCACGTCATTGATGATGCTGATGAATTAATGGAGCACCTGGAAGGATCCTTAAAACAAAACAAAACAAAAAAACTGGATCTGGATCTTCCCCAAAAACGTCTTTCAGTTCATTGTCATAAAATCGAGCCTGATCCATAAAAACAAATAATATCCACGAGACGAACAAGTAAACAAAAGTGCAACGTTGAGTCGAGCTGGCAAAACGTCGCTCCGAGGAAAAAGCGCCCAAACTGTGAGTCACGCGACGATGTCGTAAAAACGTGAAATATAAGAATATGATTTTTATTTATTTACTCGTTTCGTTCGAGAGGGAGCAGCTCGGCTCGGGAAGAGAAAATGTTTTATGAAGAAAAAACACATGATTAAAATTCGATCCGAGGCCAAACAACTGCTTGTAAAAGTGAGTACAAATTTAAAAGTGAATTAGCCAGATTCTCTCAGCTGATTGGTCGCTTGAAGCCCAGGTCTCTGGCCTCCATACTTCACCGCCTAATTCTTATGGAATCCATCTCTGGCTTAATATCCAGCGCGTTTCGGTGAGCCCGGCGTGCCGCGCCGCCGGTTCTGGTTCCCGCGGCGAAAGCAAGAGCGGGGTGAAACGGGTTCTTTTAGATGCTTCCGCAGAACATCTGCTGCTGGTTACGCGTTAATGACGTCCCGGCAGATGTCATCGCCAGACTATCGCCGCGCCGCGCGCCGGCGGATTAAAGCCGCGGGCTCACGGGGAGGAACTGCGCTCGAGTGGATTCATTAGAAGCGCCGGGCCCAAAAAGGGTGGCATCCCCCATCCCTTCACCTCACCTTTCCCCCCCTTTGACTCTCGTTTTGCTAGGAGCACCGACGCTATTTGTGGCGCTGCTAAGAGGGCTAGCAATCATCCGCACATCTGAGGGAACGCTGCTCTGTGAGCGTGTGTGTGTGCGCGCGCGCGCGTGTGTGTGTGTAAACCACTTCTGTACGTTCCGTGCGCGCGCGTGCGTGTGTGTGTGTGTGTGCAGTTTAATGTTTGCGCTAAATGTGGTTAGGTGGCCGAGACTGAAGCCCCCTTTTAATCTGACAGGGAGCGTTTTCATTAGTTCTGTTGGGTCCTATTATTAAAGCCCGCTTCAAAGGCACAACAAGTGAAACCGCCAACAGGAAATGACCCGGCGGGCTCTGCCGCGCGTCCATTGGCCGATGGCAAGCCGCGCTTTTACGGCAGGTTGTAAGCACATCCACCGCGCGCCGCGCATAAGAGGATAGGAGGGAGGGGCCAGCGGGGCTCTGCTCCCACATCGGCCCACCGTGAGCCCGCAGTTGCGCCACATGACGCATTTGTTCCGATGCAGACGGCGGAAATGGAAGTTATGACATCGGCGGGGCGAAATAAGATCGCCCGGGATAATAAACGTTGCAATAATTTGCCGCTTTAATAACTGCATAATGAGCCATCGCTCGTCCGTCAAGCAGGAGGGGAAATGTGGAATCATTAATCTCGGCGCGGGTTAGCTGGTAGTTTGGCCGGCGAGCGCGCCGGTGTTCCGGGCGCACAAGCGGATCTCAGTGTTCCGAGCGAGGCTGCCATGTGTTAGCCATCACGGCGCGCGTGCGAGCCGGCTAAGTGGCGGCATTAATGGGTCGACTTTTACTGCCGAACTCGCGTCTAATTGCGAAAAAAAAAAAAAATTGCGACCCGGAATACAGCCGGGCCGCGAGCGCCGGCTTCTCCCGCCGGCCGCCAGGTCGCGGTTGCCGGGGCGACGGGCGGAATCGAGGGGGGAAAACAAACACGTCCCTCAATAAAACCTAACTGCCGGCGACGGTTCTGCTCCGCCGCAGACGTCTCGAGCCGGGCACTGGCCGAGGGTTCCACGCCGGCGAGATAAGATCCGCGCGCCCCCGATCGCCGACCTCGGGCAAGCGTGGGGCGGAGCTACGCGACGGCAGGTGCATTCGGGTGGACGGGGGGGTTCTTTGGCGGCCATTCCCACACCAAGCTGGCGCTGCGCCCCCCCCCGGCTCCCTCTGGGTGCCGTAAAGGAGTTTTTTTTGCGGCTTACTTAACCCCATTCCGCTCTGAAAACCAGCCCCGGCTTTTAATTTTTTTTTTTTTTTCTTTCCTAAATTTCGCCGCATCGGGATCCAAACACAACACCTCTTGTGCCCCGCTCGCCGCTCTGCTGCCCCTCCGCACAGGATGTGACATGCGAGCGCTTTATTGCCCGGGCCGAATCGCGCCGCACACCTTAAAAACATTACAGGCCGCGCAAACATTTCCTCCCGGCGGGCGCTTTGGGAGCCACGGGCACCGCCGTTATATTGGGCTCAGGAGCCAGCTGCCGAGGACAAATCCACAAGGATCCCTATTTTCCCCCTCCTGACTCCCTGGCAGCGCCGCTCCATTCATTCGGATTTTTTTATATGTGCCTAGTAGCCGTGTTACTACCGGTTTCAAGGGAGAATAAATCGAAAACAGGTCTTATTAAAGCATATTAAATTGGATATAATGTGCCCAGTAAGAGCCCAGGAGGGATGTGTCTGAGCCATGGCTGACACTTGTGGCTTCGAGGAGCCGGGCTATGTTGTTCTGGAGTGGCGCTGCACCGGTTCCGGGGGTAAAAGGGGGGCGGTGGTTTGGGGGGGGGGTGCTATTTGCTTGAGCCAAGTGCTGCATTGTGGGTAAGCAGATTTTAAGTGGCTCGGAGTGCAGTAGGGGGTAAGAGAAGGTCTCATTGTCCAAGAATGTTGAGCCCAGCCTGGCTCCCCACCCTCATCCAGAGGGGGATTATCGGGAGCAACCTTTGCCTCCGCGTGGAGGGTCCGGAGAGGAAGCGTTCACTCCCGCATCGCGGGGCGCCATGTCGATCGGGTCCATGGGGGCGGGGCCAAACTGCGGCCGACGATGCTCCCGCAGCCGTCTTACCCCGGCACGCCGGCTCTTGTCGGCGGAGTTGCGGGAAGCGTGTTTAATCAAGTCAAGCCGGGTGGGGGCGGGGTCTTGACCTCGTGTCAGTGGTTCCCAGCCTTGATTGTGTTTCCGTGTGCGTGTGTGTGTGTGTGTGTGTTTCCGTGTGTGTGTGTGCGCGCGCGTGCGTACCAGCCTGCGCACTGAAGCGTGACCCCCGCGGCGCAGCTTCTGGTTGGCGCTCGGCTGGCCGCCGCTGCCGCTGGTTGGAGCGATTAACTGCAGAAAGCGGTGAGTCATCCGTCGGTTTGGAGCCTCCAAGCCCATCGCGAGTCGAGCCGGGTGACATAATCCCGCCGCCGCCGTCTGCAGCGCCGTCCACGTGGACCCGCTCCAGGGGAACGGTGGTCTAAATCATATTTCTGGATCGGCGTCGACGCGCCCCTGATGGAATGTCATGTGCTCGGCAGATATGTTTCATCACAGAGAGCCATAAATCAAAAGTATTGGGCGAGTTGAAGTATTGACACGGCGATGATGAGGCTGATGGATCGCCGCCGTAAACGCTGAGTAACCCAACAGTCACGGATGAATAACGTTTGCTATCATGTTATCGTCCTACCGCTTCCTCTTATACTGCGTTTTATGTTTCGTAGTTTTATAGTACGATTACACATCGCATTGGTCCACAGTATTTAAGTACATATTTAAGTACATATTCACGGTATGTATGTACATTAAGTATGAGTGGAGTGTATGCGTCCGAATAGCAGTATTTGTATGTATGTAGAGTATGAATATATGCATGTATTTATGAATGTGTGTATGTATGAAAATGTGTGTGTGCGTATGTAGCATGTATGTATACTATTTGTACTTTATATGAGATATGTATATAGTATATATGTCTGTGTGTGTGTGCGTGTACTTATGTATGAATGTGTGTATGTAGTATGTATAGTATTTGTACTTTATATGAGATATGTATATTAGTGTATGTTTGTATATATGTGTATGTGTGTATGTATGTAAGAATGTCTGTATCACCAT
>CAAKHG010045178.1:5748-18107 GCA_901007715.1 Dactylopterus volitans
TCCGGCGGCCTCCCCCCCCCCCCCCCCCCCTCTGTTTCCCACCGGGGGAGGAATCTGCTGAGTAAAGCTGATCTGGCGGACTGGGGCAGCGAGAACAGGGTGCAAGGCCAAACAGCAGTGACTTTCAGATCCACAAGCCACAAGCCGCACCAGTCTGTCCGCCGCCCTTCACTGTCGTGCAAGATCGGCAAGATTTCTGTCACCTTGAGAGATGGTAACCGGCCAAGTGCTCTTGGAACCAAAATACACTCGCACAGCAGCCTGTCACGGCGGCGTGAACTTGCTAATCTTCCGATAATTGCAGCTTTACAGGAATATCACAACCGCAGGTGGTGGGCGAACCACAGGCGATCACAATGTGTCCATTAACGTCTTCCGCGTTTGATTATCAGCAGTGGCCATATGAACACATAATGATGACAGTGTTCTATTTTTTTTTTTTTTTTTGGTAGAGGAGGTGATTTTTGTTTTGTTTTTTTTTCTTAAAGGAATTCATTAAACAAGCGATGGAGCAATGCAGCAGCGGCTCCGTTACAGTAGCTCAGTCAATAGTGTGCCACGCTGTACACCCTTGTTAAAACTGTGTTTGTGACACATGTTTTTCCATGGTAACACAATAATGACTGCCTCACTCGCTGAAAAAAAAAACCCCGGCAGTGTTCTTTGGTGCACCCCCCCGCCCCCCACCACCACTACCACGCCCCACCCCCTTCCTCCTCTCAGTAGGGCTGCCCTCATCAACTAGTGCTTGGTGACATATGTACAGTATGTGCCACTGTCCAAAACCACAAGGAATGTGTTTCCAATAAAATCTATTATCACTCGAATTCTCCTGTCAAACTTTTGTTAAATAACACTGGTCACCTCGATCAGTGCTCGAACACCTACAGTAATTGCTGGTTTGGACAATAATGAGAGCACACTGTTAGTCTGTTGCTCTCCAGACTCTCTCCATCTCTATTTCTACCCTGCAGACAGACACATGCAACTAAAAGAAAATGACCCGTATCTCTGAAATGACCTACTAATCTGCAACAGCAGATATATTTCGAGACATGATGCTCCCTGGAATACTTTAGAGAGAGAGAGAGAGAGAGAGAGAGAAAGAGAGAAAGATCCCATAATAAGGAAACATTTTAATTAACTTCAATTAACATTTTAAGCACATTTGTCAGCAAAGTTGCAACATACAGTGTTGAGATAGAGAGAGGATCCTGCAAAAATATTCACTGGCAATGCATTTCAGCCGCTTTCCGTACACACATTATCAGCCTGTGGCAGTTTAAGTGTGAACATTTTTATGCTATGTTGTAGTATGTTAAGCTTTAATAATAATAATAATAATAATGTAATTCTTTTTTGTAATATTATTGTTGTTATGGCTGTCATTACTATTTCTAGCCTAGTCGGGATTTGTCTGTATGTGTTATCTCTCTCTCCCTCTCTCATCTGTCTTCCTCCCTTCCTCAACCTAAGCAGTCGGGGCAGATGGCTGCCCACCGTGAGTCTGGTTCTGCTCAAGATTTCCTCTGGTATACGGAAACATGAATGTTATGTTATGTTATGTTATGTTATGTTATGTTATGTTATGTTATGTTATGTTATGTTATGTTATACCATGGTATACTATGCAATGCTATTCTATGCTGTGCTATGCTATGCTATGCTGTGCTATGTTATGTTATGTTATGTTATGTTATGTTATGTTATGTTATGTTATGTTATGTTATGTTATACCATGGTATACTATGCAATGCTATGCTATGCTATGCGATGCAATGCAATGCAATGCAATGCAATGCAATGCAATGCTATGTTATGCTATGCTATGCTATGCTATGCTATGCTATGTTATGTTATCCTATCCTACACCATGGTACACTATTTTATGTTATGGTATAGCGTGGAATGCTAAGCTATGCTATGTTATGTCACAGTATTTTATGCCGTGCTGTGGTATACTACATTCTGCTATTCTATGCTAAGCTATGTTGTGTTACAGTATATTATTCTACACAATGCAATACTACATTATGATATGCTAAACTATGTTATGTTACTGTATATTATGCTACACTATTGTATACTACATTGGGCTATGCTATGCTAAGCTATGTTATGTCACAATTTGTTATGGTGCAGCATGGTTTACTACATAATGTCACGTTACGTTATGTTGCTCTGTGCCATACCATGGCACGCTGTCCTATGAGAGATTTATACCTTAGTTAAAAATTAATGACATTAGCCCTGGCTTGATGCACTTGAGATGATACATTTACATTGTTTTTTCCAAGCGCTACATTAACCAATTAACTAAAAGCTATGTACTAACGGAAAGCATTACGTGAGCCCCTCCCCGCCCCCATCATCAACATCACATCTGTGTGGAACAGAACTGAACTGTAAAAAAAGTTGTGAGGGAACAAAGCCAGATAGAAAGCAGCAGCATAAAAAATATCATTTTTAGGTGGTGTGTTGCCTGATATATTCATAATTTATAAAATCCCGTTTTATTTTCAATTTCGTTAACATGATTTATCAACAATGTTCCCTCCACAACTCAGGGCCACCACAATGTTGAACACACGGCAACAGCTATAACATTTCTGGCTTTTCCCGTTTTCTAATTCCACTCGTTTTCGCACTCGTGGTACTACACACATTTAGTTTCACATGTTTACATAAATGCAAAAACAAAAATCCCATTAAAGATTTATTCTATTTATTCTCTTGAAGCATTTGTCCTGGTTCTTTCCTCCATATGAAAATGCATTTGATTATTGTTTTATAATTAATAAAGGTGAGGGAAGAGTGCTTGAAGGCCAAGCCAGTCCCTCCTCTGAAAAGCTTCCCCGTGCTTGTGTTGATTACAACCTAATGATAGTGACCCACGGTACAAACAAACTCATCAGCTAATTGCAAAGGCTACACAGAGGGGCCGTCGAACGATTAATAGAAATAAAAACCTGCAGACTATGACGGCACCTCGCAGAAAGATTCAAACATTAGCTTGACTCATATCAGCACAATGAAGAATGCGACGAGCTCCCATGCTGGATGAAAGGTGAAGAAAATATCATTAGGACGATGCAAAAATCCAATGCTTAAACATGCGCTTTTGGTGGGAGTGGAAAGGAGGGCGCGGGCAAGGAAAGAATACAAGTTCAAAACCATATTACTCAGTAATTCCTGTGACAAAACAGATTACTGTTAAAAGAGAGGACAAAAACGCATAACAAAAATTACAAAATAGTGCCGGCTTTTCGGGAAGCCAGCTCTCTGTTCTCTGCATAAAAGATGTGTTAAGTGTTTCTGCTTCAGATTAAACTACTCAGAACCTTTTGTAAGTCGCTATCTTCTGAGTACAAAAGCATGTAATTTTGTGGTGCGTATCCGGATCGTGGATCACCCCTCACAGTGCTATTCAGCACCTTATTGTCATTACAGTGATAAAGGTATTGATGATAAGAATGTGAGGAGGAAAAAAAAAAAAAAAAACAGCCCTCTTTTAAATCAACCTTGAGCACTTTTCATACTCAGGAGTGGTCCGCTTTTATCATTCCGACGTCTTTGCAAACAGGCAGAAATTCAGTCCGCTGTTTGCGCGCCTGGATGTGCAGTCCTCTGCTTGTTGCATCTATAAGCGGAAGAAAAGACAAACACTCAACCACAAAGGGGAAATAAATCTCTACGCAATGTTCATTGTCCCAACATTAATTAAAAACATTTTGCCACTGAAACGTATGATTTTTATCATAAATAATATTCCTTTACCGCGCTAAGAGCTCCGGAAGGTCAATATTAAGGAGGGCTTTTTCTTTTCAATTACAACTCCGGCTAACAGCAATAAAGAAAATGGACAATGAGGAAAATCAGAGCGGATGAAGACAAGCTCCATTTTGATGCACTGGTGATGACGGATAATGAGAAAGTTAACCAATTAACGTTTTTCTCAACAAGGAACTATTGAAAAGAGAGAAAGAAAAAAAAAAAGTACTTAGCATTGCTTTCCTCGGGGCCATGTCTTGCTGGAGCTTTGCCAGTGTTTCACTTGTTGATTCCATTACTGCACAAGCTCTAAAGCCAGCAAGAGATGGACGAGCCCCGGTACACACAGCGCTCAGGGTCTCAAAGGCCCGGAGGGCTGCATTGTTATTATCTGCTATTCAGGGCTGTTCAGGCTGCTAACAGATGAGTACCATATACTTTTTTACTAAGCTGCTGCTCAACATTCACACATTTCTTGAAAGTGTACATGATTTTTGCATACAGTTAAAAACAGACGTATGCTACAGGATTGGCAGGATGTCAAATGAAATGTATGTGAATGTTAAGTCTTTGTTTTCAGGGAACATGTGTGCTTAGAAAAGTCCTGATTTTTTTCTTTTTTTAAAGAAAATATATTTTAATTTTTGTAATATTTTTTCAGTGTTCTTAACAGGTTGTTTGCGTTGTACATTTCCAAATAATAAAAAAAAAATCCCTAAATGAAAAGGTGGCATTATTGATTGTCTATTCATTCAGGAAAGGACTGTGATGAATATTACGTTGCGGCGTTTTAAAAGCGAAACGTGTAAAAAAAAAAAATCAAATAAAATAAAATAACACAGTAAAGAGGCACAACACCATTCCTCCTTATGTTTCTGGGATTTTGTGTTTGTGTCTGTCATCGTGGCTTTCATGCCCGCGCAACCTTGTACAATCCAAGTGTCTGTGCCCACGTGCGGGTGCATGTGCATGTGTGAATGGCTGAACCTGCGCATGAGCTTGAATATATCTGTATATGTGTGTGCATGTGGGTGTC
Source organism: Dactylopterus volitans (assembly GCA_901007715.1). Taxonomy (NCBI): domain Eukaryota; kingdom Metazoa; phylum Chordata; class Actinopteri; order Syngnathiformes; family Dactylopteridae; genus Dactylopterus; species Dactylopterus volitans. The sequence goes on from CAAKHG010045178.1 coordinate 10,556, forward strand.
TTTGTTGATACCTATTCTGTGCGCCTCCACTCATGCACCGGCACTCCAGAGATGTCTGCACTAATGGAAGCTGAAGCTGTCGTGGTTGTATTGATTGCTCAGACCTGCAGATTATTGCTGTGAAGAGTGACCAACGGCAACCCACTAAGGTGAAAACTTCTCCGAGCCAACAGGAGTCTGGCTCCTCCACCCTGAGATGCAACATGTTTAATTGTTTGTGGTGTTCTCCGGCCCCTACTGCTGAGGGCCCTGGGGGACAAAGGCGAGACCAGAGTCTGACCTTTCCCTTCCATCGCCAGCCTCATTCACACATAGACTGGGAAATGTATCAGTGCTCCTCAACATTGCTCCAATTACCAGACACAAACAAAATCGGAGCCCTTATCAACCGGAATAGGAACACTGTATCCCCCAGAGGCCACCAGGCAGCTTATGAACTGAATTCCACGGAAGAGGGTCAAATACACACAGGATGGAGCATTACTTATAAATTTATGTTACCTGAGTTCTAACCATAACTGGAGTGGCTGTTCTAAGGAAAGAGCGCGCTGTTGTATGTTAATTTCGATGTAAAATTGAGTAAAAGTCAGATTATGTTGCAACGGCTCTCTAACAGGCGCCGCATGTACGCGCAATGAGGAGATACAGTAGAAAAAAAGGGGGTTTCGGTGCCGGCACCCGAACGCATCAGCATTCAGCTCAGTGGTTTGCAATTATAATGAATATTAATGGCTGTTTTCTCCTACATAATATTCTCATAATGACTCTACAAAGTAAATGCAACCCTCCTAAAACAACCATTTATCATAACTACGCACCAAAGCAGTAACGCTGTCAACCGCTGAAAGGATAAAGCCATCATGTAGTTGATGCTCTTTTAACTTTTTCGTGCGAGTAAGCAGATGCTGTTTTGAGGAAAAAAAATTATATTCTATATTACGGATTTTTTGCATTAAAAAAAAAAAAAGAAGCACGCTAATAATAGCACCCATCTTTATCAGATCATTAACTGTAAACTGTATGAATTTGGCAAATATGAATCAAATTTTAGGTTTAAATTACAATGAGATCATGTTAAATGATTGCAATTCTTACTTGCCAGTAAGTGGATGCGTTGCAGCAATTAAAGGAATGCGAAATTGAGAGGTGCATGTGTGCTTAAGACTACATTTTAGGAAATAAATTACATTTTACATTACATGTGTTTAAATTAAAAGCTCCCCTAGTATTGATGTCCATCTTTATTAGACCATTAACTGGATAAACCACATGGATCCGTTGAATTTGAACGGCGTTAGGTTGAAATCACAGTGAGAGCATGTTAAATGATGACCACTCTTACTCTCCGGTACATACATGCATTCCAGCAACTGGAGCAAAATGAAATTGAGAGCTTAGGACTACTTTTTGGAAATGAATGATATAACATTACATATTTTTTTACATTAAAACCTACTCTAATATTGGTATCCATCCTTATTGGATCACTGACTGAATCAGCCACATGGATCTGTTGAATTTGAATAACGTGAGGTTGAAATCGCAATGAGATCATGTTAAATGGTTACAATTCTTACTTGCCAGTAAGTGGATGCGTTGCAGCAATTAAAGGAATACGAAATTGAGAGGTGCATGTGTGCTTAAGACTACGTTTTTGGAAATAAATTACATTTTACATTACACATGTTTAAAATTAAAAGCTCCCTTAGTATTGATATCCATCTTTATTAGACCATTAACTGGATAAACCACATGGATCCGCTGAATTTGAGCGGCGTTAGGTTGAAATCACAGTGAGAGCATGTTAAATGATGACCACTCTTACTCTCCGGTACATACATGCATTCCAGCAACTGGAGCAAAATGAAAGTGAGAGCTGCTTATGTGCTTAAGACTACTTTTTGCAAATGAATTATATTGCATTACGTTTTTTTTTTTACATTAAAACCTGCTCTAATATTAGTATCCATCTTTAATAGATCACTCACTGAATAAGCCACATGGAGCTGTTGAATTTGAATAACCTGAGGTTGAAATCGCAGTGAGATCATGTTGAGTGATTACAATTCTTACTCCCCGGTACATACATGCATGGCAGCGGCAAAAGCAAAATGAAATCGAGAGCCACGTACATGCTTAAGACTACTTTTTTTTTTTTTTTTTTTTGGTCAAATACCTTTTCCCGTGGGCCATTAAAACAGCAGAGGAGCTCAGCTCAATCCTCACAGACATTATCTGTGAGAGACTGAGCCCCTATTTGGGAATTGGTTAAGCGTACAGAGAAATAGACTTGGGATAGAACACCCTGGCAAATTCCATTTCACATCTGAAGTGGTCTACTTGTGAGAGATCATTTGGTTTGGAGTGAGTAAACAGAGGGGGCTCCATCGCTCTCAATGACTTATGTGTGAAAGCTGGGGATAACAGCCGATCAGGAAGTCTTGGAGGCGTCTGGAAAAGCAATGCCTCGCAAAATGAATCCAGCTCCTGGAAGTGTGTCGCGCGAGCCGCTGATTTTCCTCCCCTTTGTCCGCGCGGCGCAACCGCTGCCAAGGCTGCAGTTTGGGAAACGCGCCACGCTGAGTGTCATGTGCCTCATTTGTGGCGACGGCAGCCGCGAGTCCGGCGCAAGTGTTTCCAAGAACGAAACAATAAACAGCTACCCGCTGGTACAATTGGCCTGACAGATAGTATCAGCACCCATGTGCACATAGACGGGGGTGCTATTTCCACGCAGGCACATGAGCGGCGGCACTAGCATGTGGTTAACGTGGTGAAAGGATCTATATATTAACTCAAAATTCGATCTTTTCCTTACAGAAACAAGTATTTTTGTTGCTTAAATCCAACCAGGCTGTGACAGGCAGCTAAAAGGAATAAGTCAACCCGGTCTAAAAACAACATGTCAACAATATATCAAGACACACAAGGGGCTCAGACCCTTTGTCACAGGCTGGAAGACCTGTATTTAAACCATCCCTGCTTGCTCATATGATATGTCGATATACATATTGCAACGTATTTTAGATAAGATGAAACTTAGTGGATCCCACCAGTTATGACAGCTCACAGCGACGGGTGAGTTAGGCGCAAGAGGCAAAATGTGCATGCAGGCAGAAAGCAGTACAAAAAAAACAAACAGCGCAGACACAAGATTAACAATACAGGACAGCCTATATACACACATATACTCAGTGACTGACACTCGCCAAATCCGAAATGCGCCAGCGCAGTAATTGCAGTTATTGTCTTGTGGTGACCGTAGAGCTGCCTCGCATGGGACTCGTATATATTTCTGTGCAAACCCGCGTTGCTCCTCATCGTTTCCTGTCTTTTTTTTTTTTTGTATTTCTAACGGTTATCAGAGCTCCCCGACATCACATGAGGGTGGTGCTCAGCGGTGAACCTCGCGCGCGCCTGCTCCGGCGCCGTGTTTAATGTGATAGTAACTTATCGCGATTCTTGCGTCTTGCATTTATTCATAGCGCGGTGGCAGGCAAAATCAGGCCAAAGAAGAAAACGTATTACCTCCCATCCCTTTGCAACCTATATACGTTAAAGCATAAAGATGAAAGTAGTCGGGCAATATGTGGAGCAAAGTGAGGCCAGAAAAAAAAAAAAAAATTAATCAAATCAAAGGTGGATGTATGTATGCGCAACTCCAAATTTAAACAATGCGCAGTAAAGAAAAATTCTAAACAAGCACAAAAAAATAAATAAATAATACTGGCACTCAGCAGAATCTATCTATCCCTTTTTCACTTGGTTCATAACAGATCTGGCCCACATTTAATGGGTTCCTGCTTGGCCCGAGCTTCACCCCTCCTCCAAGTCTCATGAAAATTGCCTGGGTAGTTTTTTTTTGTTTTGTTTTGTTTTTTTTGTGTGCATAATCCTGCAGACAAACAAATAAACAAACCAATACATGCAGGTGGAAACGTAACCTCCCCGGCAGCGATAAAGGACGCATCTCCACAGCACCTATAGATTTTTACCCATAGATTTTTTTTTTTAGAGATACACATCTGACAAAATTGAACATTTCTAATGATTTTGACACTCTGACGCGTTATGGTTTTCGTGCACGGAAACTTGGTTTCCCAAACAAGCCGCAACAAAATCGTAACACGGCTGCGCGAACGTAGTTTCCTCCATGTCATTGCTGTTAAAAGTGGAATAATTCTGTTTTCAGACGCATTCCTCTTTTAATTCCTATATATAAGCATCAGTAATTACTTCTGACCAGATGGATCAATAAGGCTTTGAGACAATTTACACTCCGTCTATCAGGAATTAGTCACATTGTCACAATCATTTCATGAGAAGACGGCGGGAAAAAAAAAAAATTATTCCAACTTTATGGGCAGCAGTGTGTATATTAACTGCGCAAATGCTGCCCCAAGATCACCTAGCAATTAAACTGTTGACCAAGCAATGTCGCCTCTGTTAACAAGCAAACATGTCATCGTTTGCAATTTGATGCGCGACCATCGCGGAGTTCAGTCGCGAGCGCACTTGACGGACGAAGTGGCGCCGCGTCGCCGAGGAGCCGCTGAAACACGAAGTGAAGGAAATCGCTCTTCGGCACAGAGGCACAGAGGCACAGAGGCACCGCCATCCACCATTCAGGTATTCGGCCGCGCCTCGGATGTCGCGGCCCCCGGCACCACATCGGAAAAAGACCACTCCTGTAATCAAACTATTATCCTCTGAATCTCAGGAAAAAAACAAAAAAAAAAAACAAAAAAAAAAAACGGCAACAAAACCGGAGAAAATAGACCAAGAGGCTAACCGGGGGTGGTACCGAGTAATCGTCGGCAGGATACCTGAACCCCAGTTGAAGGCCGTCAGCGGCGGCGGCGGCTATGACAGATCCATCAAAGCGGCGGCGGCTGTCTCTCCCGTTTGCAGACTCAGCCACGGGCGCTGCCTGCCCGCCCGCCCGCCTGCCGCTGAGCGCTGAGGCCCGGCTCTGCGCCGTCCACTGGCGCCGGGCCAAGCTGGCCCCGCCGCTATTGTCCTTCACCCTGCCGGCTCAGTAGCCTGCCATTCAATTAAGATACAGTAACTTTTGCGGCGCGCGATGCAAGAGACACTCCAGCGCCGGCTGCGGGTTTCTCAGCCGTTTGCATTTCGGGCAAATTGAAAGGTTGAGTCGCCGCGGAGACTCTTCAAAGTTAATTGCGATGAAGGGATTGCAGGGAGCCTTTATGAAACTGTTATTGTCATGCTTTCTCGGCGACCATATGACACCGTGCTGTACAGTATGCCTTGGACCAGACTTTCGAACAGTCCCTGCATCATCTGGTGTATCTGTCACATCCACAATTACATTATTGCTGTTTCACTCACACGAGCCACTGTGTCAGAGCTCTCAAAACCAAACAGATGGAGCTAGTTGGCAACAGAAGGCATGCAAATCATGGATCATTTGATTGGAGATCTTATTTAATTATTCAACCAAGTGGCTGTCTTGGAGGGGACTCAATACATGCTGCCTACTGTACAATATGTGTGAGCAAATGTTGCAATATTCGACTAAAAAATGAGTTATGCAAAGATTTGTGTTTGAGGAATCTTTGGTCGCACAGAAGACTGAACAGTCTAATGGCCGTGCGGCTTTTTTTAACCACCGAGGCCGGTTTTGTGAGCTAATGAATGTTGCTTCAACCATTTGGCACTTTGCCCTCAGTTTCACTTTTAAATGCAGCGTTGAGGAGGAGGAGGGAAGATGAGGCGGGCGAGGAGAAAACAGTCGGCACAAAGTAGGGGAATTGATTTCTGGATGTTGTTGCACCGCATTTTCAATAAGACGCTCGCATGTCAAGCTCACGAGAGGAGCCCGCAACGCGCCGCCGCGGCGTCCGGGCGCCGCGGTGATCATTCCTCGAGCGGCTTTTGAAATTCGGAATCGGTGGCAAAATAGAACGGGAACTGGAGCGGCGCGCGGCAACAATGAGCCAAAATTACAATCGCACAAAGGCAGGCCGAGGATTTCGAGTCGCGAAGTAAATGAAATGAGAATTTAGTTTTGGCCGAAAACAGTTTGCAGGAAAAAACAAAATGAGCTGTATTTAACATTCAGGCATAATGCTGAAAAGTGACAATTGCTTATCTCCATGGAGATCAATAATGGCTGCAGGATCATTGTGTAAAGTGTCTGCAGGTTTAATGCAGATAGGATGTCATTATTATTTTCTTTCTCCTAATGACCATCATTATGCATGGACACTGATTGAATTCCATTTGTTACCTACGTTTGAGCCTGAGTGGAATAATTACCATTTAAGTATCTCGATTAAAATTCATGCACGGATGTTCATACTCAGACAATCTTTTAAAAATAACTAAAATATTCTTTGAATACAAAATGCGTCAGATATAGCCCTGCCTTGCTTAAACACTCTAATTAAATGTGTCTGTTATTAAAGCATGTCCTCTTTTTTTCTGTTTTTTTTTTTTCCAGTTTAACAGCACAGAAAAGCAAAGACACAGTTGCTGTTCAGTTGTTATCAATGCGGCGCTCTCTCTTAATATTTAATTAAAATGGATCTGCCAGTCAGTGTAATCAATATCCAGCACCCCCGCTAAATTGCTTTTTCAACCTATTGTGTCACATACAAAATAAATATGTGTTAGTGGTTACATACATTGCCGCTTTTGCGCCACATTATTAAGATACGTTTCTGCTGCATAAACGCCACACTGCTGCTGGCTGTCGCAAACATCTGACAATAACAGGAAAAAAAAAATAGTGCTTTCCTTCCCCCACGGAATGCGTTTGCTTATTCATCAGAGCATGAATTCCACGCCAAAAAAAAAAGAAAAAAAAAAAAAGAGCATGTCACTTCTGATCCCCACTTTAACTGGTGGCCACGCTGAGTATATCGTCACCCACGTGGAAGTAAATGTGTTTATGTTGCAGGTAAATGAGGCGGCCTCCTCCCCAACGCCGCCGTCCCCTCTGTAAACACGCGGCGGAAGGGGAACGGCGAGGCGATTCGGCCACACCTAATCAATCACTGACAGATTACCGCTAAAGCCACTTCCATACACATTAAGGGGGGACAAATGCAGAATTGCAACTGAACAAGTTCTAGTTTTAAGCCAACAGTGAGACTTCCGGGTGATTCATCAAAGTCACCGCCGCTGAGCAGCGTGCCTGCGTGATTGTGGTCCGCGGCAGACGGAGCCGAGGCGCAGCGTTGGAAGGAGTGTTTATGCCCTCAGCTGTGGCACTGTCAGCCTTGTGGAATTTACTGTAAATCACATTGCTTTTATTGCAAGATTTAGTAGCTTATCCTCTGTGGGCTCTATTCACTCCAGGCTTGTCCCTATTAGGATTTTAGTCCCCCGTCCATACCGACTTGGATACACATCTTGAAATAATGTGTGAAATCAAACCAGTAATTTTTTTTTCTTTTTTTTTTCCCCTTCTCGCTCATCTTTCTCTGTGTAATAGCAGCTGCTCTTTTGTAGTTAACAAGTTTTTTTTTTCCCCCTTTCTCTTGCTGCGGAGCCTTTTGTCTTTCGTCTGAAAGCGTTTTATTGA
>CAAKHG010045183.1:8739-19985 GCA_901007715.1 Dactylopterus volitans
GATGATGTGTTTCTCTTACTTTTTGAGCAGTGTATTACTGTACATATAATCACAAATTTCACACACATTGAGTAAAACATCATCATTATCGCTAAACAAGATGGAAAAATAAAACATAAGCTAGAGATAGATAGAAAAAATAAAGAAGACACTTCATTACTCCACCACGGAAAATGCAGGCTTTACCATACAGCAGCAACATCCAGTGAATAATACTATACTGTAAGTAAGATGAAAAAAAAACAATACATCTGAGTGATGAATAGAAAATAGAATATTAGGGGTATATATTCCACCTATTTCAGCATAGTGAGGAATAAATTGTACAGTATGTACATAAAAACTGGAAATGTTACACTCTGTTTGTCTAACCATCTTACAATATCTTATGAAAGCCTGAAGGCAGAGTCTATGAATTTGGCAAAGATGTGAACTTGGGCTCTAGGATAATATTGTGGTCAAAACTTAAGGACACTGTGATGATCTGACAGTGACCACCGAGTCAATGCCTGGAAGCAGATGGATCTTGGCGGGGCTGGAGGGCTAATGGGGTGGGCCAGGATGTCATTCAAGCCAACAAAGTCAAGATTGTTGGTCTTGAAAAAGGGCTAAGTAGTAGACGAGTTCCGCTTCTCTATTGCAGGAACACCAAGCCCTACCATCTCTGAGAAGTCGATAAAGAGTTTGGGAAAGTTCTTTGACAGCAGCCTGAAAGATTCAGCCTCCATCAAGAACACCTGTGAGGAAATAGAGGGATGGCTGGATAATGTTGACAAGATGGGCCTTCCAGGAAAATTCAAGGCGTGGGCTTACCAGCACGGGATTCTGCCAAAGATACTGTGGCCATTGCTCCTCTATGAGTTCCTGATCACTACCATCTCAGATCTGGAAAGGAGAGTCAGTTGCTACTTGAGGAGATTGTTAGGACTGCAGAGGGGCTTGAGCAACATCGTCCTCTATGGAAACACCTGCAACCTGAGACTCCCCTTGAAATCCATTGAGGAGGAGTTCAAGGTCTTACGTGCAAGGGAGGTGCTGCAGTTCTGTGAGTAAGCGGACCCAAAAGTATCTTGGGAAGGAGTAACAGTCAAGACTGGCAGGAAATGGAGAGCAGAGGCTGCAGAGTCCCGTCTATGCCACAGAGTCCTGATGGGAAGAGTGAACAAAGGAAGGGCTGGACTCGGAACCATCACACCCCCCCCGGTTTGACGAGGCTCAGGGAAAGGAGTGGAGGTAACTAGTCCAGAATGAGGTTAGAGCTGTGGTGGAGGAGGATAGATCCAGCAGAGCTGTGGAAATGAGACAGCAAGGCGCCTGGACGAGATGGGAGCAAGCTACGGAGAAGAGGATCTCGTGGACTGACCTCTGGTGCGCACAGCCTCACCGCATCAAGTTCTTAGTCCGGCTGTCTACGATGTACTTCCCAGCCCTTCCAATATATACTGCTGGGGCTTGGTCGATAAACCAGCTGCCCCCTTTGCCAGAGAAAGGGGACCCTCGAGCACATAATGAGTAGCTGCCCAAAAGCTCTGGGTGAAGGCCGATACCGATGGCATCATGATCAGGTGCTCAAGACCATCGCAGAGAGCATCTGCAATGGCATCGTCAAATGTCGGAGGTCAAAACCCACGAAGAAGACCATCAGCTTCATCAGAGCTGGCGAGAAGCCAATAACAACACCGAGAGCGACATCAGGGCTTCTCTACACTGCGCAGGACTGGCAGCTGTCATTGGACTTGGGCAGCCAACTCAAGTTCCCCCAGCATGTTGCTAAGACCACCCAGACCTGACATTGTTTTGGTGTCAAAGGCAACAAAGAATGTTGTCATGCTGGAGCTGTGGGAAGAGCGAATGGAGGAGGCCTTTGAGCGGAAGAGGGAAAAGTATGACAGCCTAGTCAGCGACTGCCGCAGACAAGGCTGGAAGGCCAGGTGCCTGCCTGTGGAGGTAGGGTGCAGAGGCTTTGCCGGACAGTCTGTGCAGAGCCTACACTGCACTCGGCATCACAGGAGAGAGAAGGAGAAGAGCCATCAAAAACATCACAGAGGCAGTAGAGAAAACATCCAGGTAGCTCTGGATAAAGAGGGCGGATCCGTGGTTGAATGCTGCTGGGGCACAAGCTGAGGCGTCATGAACCTCAGCTGGGCCACCTGAGAGAGGGTGTCTGATGTATGAAAGGCCCGAACCACCCAACTGACCTCAGGTCCATCACTGATGATATGCCCCAGCTGTGCATCAGAAGATGTTTCGTTACAACCTGAACATTTTAATCTATGTTACATGGCATCAATTTAACTAAAAAGTCAAAAACAATAGATCTAAGATTGGGCTGAATTTTTGGAATATTTCTTTAGGGTGTTTCTTCTAATTTGGCACAAATTTTACTTTGGGTTCATGAATGGCATGATTTGACTTTGGTGGCCAGCGTGACCTCACAAAACACCTTTTTGACCATAACTCTATCTGCTTATTATGATAAATGTCTAAATTTCCGAAATGGTATTTTGTATCCCAACAGTAAAAGGTCAACTTCATTATGATCTGTATCATTCTCATGAATGCTATGATGCCCAGACGGAATTTCCCAGCTTTGGCACAAATGGCAACTGGTTTTAAGAATAAACTTTATAGTCAAAAAGACTGATTTGAACAAAATACTCCAAATAGAATTAATAAAGCTCACAAGCATATTACTGCAGCCAATTCTCTGTTTGGTTTGTGCTAGTCTCACACAATCTTGCTGCGTACTCACCATTAGTAGGTCGAGTGTCTGTATACCAAAAACCTTTACTCTGAAACCGCACTCTAATCAGGCAATTTACTTTTCTCTGATAGCTAGGGATAAAATAGAAAAGGAACCTTTACTCAGTCACAATCTTTTTGTTTGTGTGTGTGTTTTTTTTTTAGCATAATTAGAAAATAAGATTTAAATGTCATGAAATGCTCAATTTCAAAGTTATAATCCATAAGATTTACTTCCTGTTTGAACTGGTAACAGGTTTAGTTACTCTTTATGTTGAATTAAATCATTGTGATTACGACTTTAATGCATCTGAAATCCTTTGTTAAAAACGTACCACCTCTTATGACCCTTGGTCATAATTTATTGCTTGGTTTTCTTGTTTCCCTCCCTGCGTGAGGGTGATGCTATTCACCCTGCTTTGTATTACATTCTCTTTTCAGTGCTCCTTTGCAGGTGGTGACAGCTGATTCTATGGAAGTCTGATAGTGCCTGGTAAAGAGCTGCTCTCTGATGCTGTTCTCTTCTACTCTCTCTCCTCCAACTTCTAGCAAGATCACATTGTTTTATGCTGTAATTTGATCCAACCTAATCTGTAGCGGGCAATAGCCTTTTGTACCAAGAACTGGCTTTCAATGAATATTGTCAGTGATGAATAAATCATTCACATTTTGGACTTAATTTGCTTTGATTTGGGTCATCTTTGGGAATGGGAAGACAGGGCAGTAATTTTTTATGTTATGCTCCGGTTTCCCCTAGGGGTGGATTTAGATTAGATTATGTTAAATTTATGTCAATTCCACATCAGGTGTACTTTAAGTTAAATTGAACAAAACAAACAAAAATATGATGAGTAATAGACCAATATATTTTTCTACAATCATCAATTATTGATTAGTTAATTATTACTGTAAATATAATGAAAACAATGTGGTGTGTATTCAGCACATTTCTGGTTTTCAAGTACTCTTTTCTATAGTTCAGTTACCTTAAACCTGATCCTGCCATTTACCCTTCATGTGCTCTTGCCTGCAAAGGAAAAAGATAAACCAGCAAGGGAGCGAGGGCAAATAGCTTCCATTCTCCTGTTCAGATTTACTGATCTGTCACGACTTTATGTGGTTGAAATGGAAAAGAGAATTGGGCTATGTTTACAGCACAATAAACCTTTCCTTTAATCCCAAGGACTTGGCCTCCCCGAAACTGTAGCGTAGCTCCCATTAAACTGAGGCTAACACCATCTTTTAAATTTGATGAAACATTTATCGATTCATTTTAGATCTTGTTTTATTTGGTCCTCCTGTCCCACCTCCGGGTTAATAGAGGCAAAACAAAGGAAAGAAGAGGTAGCAAGGTTGTTTAGGGTTCCCATACACACAGCTTGAAAGTCAACAACAAAAAGAAAAGCATGTTGAAGGGAAGGACAGATGTTTGATAGCTTAATGCTTCTACAGTCCTATTAGTCTCCAGTCTATTAGAATGCAATATCTTATAACAAATAACACCCATGAATCTAATATAAAATACATTGTTCTCATTTGTAAAAACCTTCACGACAAGATCCTACTAAAAAATGTTTGGTTCACAGAGCTACACTATTTTGTAGTCTGCAGCAGCGTTTATTAAACCTGTCCTGGTAAAACCTACCCAGTTCATATAATAGATTTGGTCTTCCTCCAGCACACCTGATTCAAAGATGAGTTCATCATCAAGCTCTGTGGAAGCCTTGTAACAAATATTTCATGTGAATCAAGTGTGTTGGAGCAGGAAGTAATCTAAAATATGTAAGGTGGGGGGCCTTGAGGACCAAGACTGTTAAACATTGATCTATTGGAATGTCAAAAGATCAAAATATCCTTTAACAATGTTAGATAGTATCTCTCAAAATATTTAATACCAAAATCCTTTTAAATGTTGAAATCTGTGTACTTCAAATGGATCCAAAGGACTTTATACATACTTTGAAGCAGATTCAATTTTGGATTTTTGTCATCTTTAGTTTAGAAGGATTGTAGCACTGTGTTAAGAGTATGAATGCATCATCATTAAGACTGCATCGGTCCTAAAAAAAAACAAAAAAACATGAATTTCCAGGGGCAGACAGGAGGATTTTTTTTCCAGCTATGAGAACTGCATGAACATCATAAAAGAAACCTAACAAGATATCAGATTTATCAGATTGTGTTCGAAGTTAGTAACAGTAAAAATTAACGCTGCAACCAGTGCTGAAATAATTCCAAGATTGTATGTAAAATGCTGGGGTGCTATGGAGCAGTGTTGGTATCATGAGCCTTGCACACAGGCCTCATAAAGGCTGTGCTTTAATTATTATTATTGTTGATTAATAAAAAATAAAATATTAATATCAAGATATTAATATTTACTATAAAAGAATAATATGATTTAATTTTACATGCGACCCCTTTGTTGCGACCCCTTTGTTCACTGCTGAGGTTGGTTGATTGCAAAGTTCAGTTGTTGCGATGTTCAGTTGGTTGTCTTTGCCCAGTGAACTGTGGATGTCCTGGCTGTGGTTAGAGTCTCGCTTCCTCAGTCCTCCCAGTGGAGTTAGTCCAGGCCAACTCTGGCTCCTTGGTTGGTTAAAACTCAACAGTGGTGCTCGTCTTGTCCTTTAGTGAGCACTCGCGTCACCACCAAGGCTTGGTCCAGCGGAGGCCTCTGCTTTGTGCAGGCCTCATGGAGGGACACCGGGGCCTCACCCTGGTGCCAGGCCTGGGGTTGGGGCTCGAGTGCGATTGCCTGGTTCCGGACCTACACTCATGGAGCCCAGCCGGGCCCAGCCCAAACCGACTACATTGTCTGCAAATAATGCCAGACGTTGCTCACAATCTCCTGTTTTAATGCCACTGATTGAAGGATGTGACCTTATTGCTATGGCCAGAGGTTCCATGGAAAGAATGAAGCGCAAAAGGGAAATCGATGATCCCTGACGGACCCCACATTATAACTTCAACGGCAATATCAAATCGTTTGTGCATACTAAGGCAGAGGAGTCAATAGAAAGGACCTCAATCCATTTACAAAAATACTCCCCAATTTCAAAACGTTTAAGCACTTCTAATAGGTAAGGCCAATTTGGTGAATTTGGTCAAAAGCACGCTGTGCATCCAGCGATAAAATAGCCTTATCAGGGGATCCTTCATTTGAATTTATTATATTGAGCACTTGTCTAACGTTATGGAATCCCCGTTGATTCTTAACAAACCCATTTTGATCAATATGTGTGACAGAGGCCAAAACCTTCTCCAATCTCATGGCCAGGGTCTTGGCTATAATCTTGGCGTCTGAGTTCAAAAGTGAGATTGGCCTATACGAGCCACATTCAGTAGATGGCTTTCCTGACTTCAAAATAAGAGTAATAAAGGCACTTCGAAGAAGAAAGGGGGGGCTGGAGGGTGGCCAGCCCTGTTCAAAGGACTCTATACATTTCTAATAAAGGAGTAATTAATTTTTCGCTAAATGTTTTATAAATGTCAATCAGAATCCCATCCAGGCCAGTTGCTTTGCCACCCTTCATATTAAGGATGGCATTAGAAACATCCTCTAAGCTCAACTGTCTGTCCAAATCTTGTTTATCATTTTCAAAAATACAGGGAATGTCTAACCCGTCCAGGAAAGCCATCTGATCTACAGTATTTGTAGACTGGTCAGGAGAATAAACAGCCTTGTATAAGGGGAAAAAAAGGCTTGATTGATTTCTTTAGGATTTGAAGTTAAGTCCCCTTGTTCATGTTTAATCACACTTATAGCTTTTTGGGAATCCAATTTCTTAATTTGCCAGGCCAACAGTCTTCCTGGTTTCTCCCCCGGTCATAAAATGTTTGCCTAAGCCTTAATAGGCTGTTCTCTGCTTTCACTATAGAGAGCCCTTCATATTTTAGAACCATGAATTGTTGTTTTGTTTGAGGTGAATCGTCTAACTAGCTGCGTCTTCCAGTTCTTTAATTTTAGATTCTAGATCTGTCATTTACTGTCTAAATTTAATAGATCTGGGGCTAGTATAACTAATCATATGTCCTCTAATGTATGCTTAGAAAGCCTCCCATCTAATACTTGCAGAGGTTTGATCTGTATTTAAAGAGAAGTAACTGTCAATTTGGGTTTCCACTTCACTTCTTTCCAATTCTATAAAGGCAGGATCTTGCAACTATCTCGGCTGTAGGCACCAACTTGTGGATCTTTTAGGTAACTGCAAATCCTTATAAGTTACGGATATTGGGGCTTGATCTGACAAAACAGTACTACCATATGTACAGTTTTCAACATTAGCTAATAAGGAAGCAGAGATGAGAATAAAATCTATATGACTATAGGTTTTAGAGTTGCAGAGTGACACGAAATCCTCTTTGTTGGATTTAATAGCCACCAAGGGTCACATAAATCCAGATCCCTCATAAATTCTTGTAATTTCTCGCTACTTTGCGGATGAGAAGTATCAATCCCTGAAGAATGGTCAGTGGGTCAACGTAAGGTTGAAATTAGCGGCCAATTAAGACTTTACCTAGCAAGGAGGCAATTAACAGAAACAGTTCTAAAAAAATGGGGTTTTCTTCATTTAGACCAGGGGTCACCAACCTTTATGGTTGCACATCTCTCTGTGATCGACTGTTTTGTGAAGACACTGATCACGTTAATGATTTGTCATAATAATTATCAACAATGACAACAAGGTGGGAAACAGATATCAGTATTCAGCACTTTATCTGTATTAATCTCAGTAATTGTTACATTTTCAGATGATCACTTACATCACTACATTTCGTAGGAAAAATGTTCCCTTTTCACGAGCCAGTAACAAACTCTTTTAACAAACCACGAACTATGTTGCACCATTATTCAAAATTTTTTCAATTATGTTATGTTTATGAAAAATTAACTTACATATTTTAAAATCTTGTCACATTTTGAACTGACCAAATCTGCGGCATTTTTAACAAAATTATAACTGTTACATGTCATGAACACACTTTTAAATTAAACAAATCTTCAATATTTTAATTCAACTTTGCCATGGCACTGCCATGTTGCCACTGACAACATCTGGTATCTGTTTTTTTATTAGTGGGAAGACTGGCATTGCATGCTGTTCACCAGTGTATTGTAATCTGGTGTGTAACTTGACACTGCAACTGTGAGTGAGTCTTTCAGATGTGGATCAGTGAGGCGTGTTCTGTGTCTGTTCTTGATGAAGTTAGGTCAGAAAACGCTGATTCACAGAGATAGGTTGAACCAAACAGGCTGGCAACCTTCATAGCTGCTGTGCATACACCACTATACTTCTCTGTGTCAACAAGGCACCAAAAGTTTGGTACAGTCTGGTAGGCTTGGAGGTGGAGGTCATTTTGCAATGTTATGATTTCAATCTCCACCTGTCCAGCATCCAAGTTGAAGGTTGCACTTAGTTGCTCAGCAAAGCATGTTGTGTCCACATTCATGAAAGGATTGGAAATGAATGACACACATGGCTCAAGCTGATCAAGGTCACAAAACCTATTCTCAAACTCTTCCCCAAGTCTGTTTATGACTTCACAATACTTTTCTGCAACTTTGTCAAATGTCTCAGATGCAAAAGCATTGTTTTTCAGCACCGACTGCACAGAGGGAAAGTGCAGAACCTTTTTTTCTTTGTAAATCCACAGAGGAAATGTTCATCTTGGCTTTAAACGCATTTAAAGCACTTATCATATCAACAGCAGTTTTACCTTTGCCTTGCAGCTCGCAGCTCGCAGCTTGCAGCTTGCAGCTCGCAGCTCGCAGCTTGCAGTGGTTTAGTTTCTCAGTCATGTCTGTCAAAAATGCAAGGTCAAGTGTCCACTCTGTGTCCTTTAGCAGCGAGACATCTTCACCCTTGGACTGCATGAACTCTTTGATTTCACCCAAAAGTGACAAAAAACGAAGTAAAACTCGTCCTTTGCTGAGCCATCGGATTTCTGTGTGTAGCAGCAGGTCACCATATTCAGCTGACATCTCCTCCAATAGCACCTTGAAAATCCTGTGCTGTTTTGCTTTGGAGCGGATGTTGTTTATGATTTTCACAATGGGAGACATCACGTGCCCAAACCCGATTACTGCACATAACGCCTGTTGGGGGCGACGCGGTGGTGCGGTGGTTAGCATCGTTGCCTCATAGCAAGAAGGTTCTCTCCGGGTACTCCGGCTTCCTCCCACCTCCAAAAGCATGCTGAGGTTAACTGGCTACTCTAAATTGCCCGTAGGTGTGCGTGAGAGTGTGAGTGGTTGTATGTCTTTCACGTGGCCCTGCGATGAACTGGCGTCTCGGGTGTATCGGGTGTATCGGCTCCAGCACGACCGCGACCCGGAATAGCCGGAATAAGCGGAAGACAGTGAATGAATGAACGCCTGTTGGTGAATGATGCAGTGGTAATGCAGAAATTTTGGGAAGTCTGGGTCACGTTTACAGTGAGTGATGAAACCTGTATGTCAGCCGATCATAGCAGGAGCCCTGTCTGTAGTCACCGCTACCAGCTTTTCCAATGGTACCTTTTTCTGAACGAAAAACTCCTTGTGTTATAAATGTCAACTCCCCTCGTAGTTGTCTTTAAGGGCAGTAGTGTCAGGAGTTCTTCTCTTGTGGAGAAATCTTCAAACGCCATCCGGATAAAAACCAACAGCTGCGCTGTACTGCTGCTGTCCACGGACTCGTCGCACTGGATGCTAAACCACCTGCACTTCGCCAGATCCCAGTCCAGCTGATCGGCCAAGTTACCACATAACTGACACTCGTCTAGCCATCGTAGATGCCCCCAGTTGGACGTCAGAGAGAGTCTTTTAGTACAGTGTTAGCAATTATCATCATTGCTTCTTTGACAACTTCTCCGTCTGAAAAAGCCTTCTTCTTCTTGATCAGAAAATGTGTAGCTGTAAACGAGGCTTCGGTTGCTTTTTGTGACTTTTTCTCTGGCCTCGTGAAAAAAGACTGTTGCTTACCCAAAGCTGCCTTTAGCTCACGGGCTTTTTCTGCCCGTAGTGCACTTCCAGGTGGGTAGTTAGCATGGTAGCTTTTGTGACATGTAGTGAAGTGTCTCTCCATGTTGTGCCGCTTTGCTGTCGCCACAGTCGCCCCGCAAATCAAACACACGCAGGTTTCTTTCACAGTCGTAAAAAAGAACTCCTCCTCCCATTCTTTGTGAAAGTGATAAGTTTTCTTTCTTTTTTCTGCCATGTTGTTGGGGTAAGAAACTGCATTCAGCGCCCATCTTCGCTGCGCCCGCTAGCTTACTCTCCACGAGCACTGGTTTTGTCATGCGCACAAGACTGACCTTTGAACTAAAGTAGTCAGAGTTCACCTAAACTTATCTAAACGTCATGCATAATGAACATATTTTAAGATATTGTCATTTTTAATCTATATAAATGCAAGTGTGATTAAAAAAATAGCAACTGAATAAAATTAAATTTTAGACGCAGCTCACTAAAGTGAGTTGTGCTATTTTTAGAACAGACCTGCGGGCGACTCATGTGGTGTTTGGGGGTGACCTGGTGCCCGCGGCCAATGTGTTGGTGACCCCTGCTCTAGACAATGTTTTAAGCATCAATAGTTCCAGTATATAAAACAGAACTGTCTAGTTGCACCTGGGCAAGAATTGTCAAGTGGTAGCCATTTGTTACAACAATGCCCTCAGACTCAACAGATTGTGTCAAAGTCCACTAAGAGAGCAATTTGTGGCTCATGAATCATTGTGGCTGATGAAACACAGAACCTCCACAAGTAAACTGAGGTTGAAATCCTTTGTGGAACTTGTTGCTGTATTATTGACTGGTTATTACAAGACTGAGATAATCTATTATTTATTTGTTGTAATGCATTTTTATTCATAACTAGAGATATAGGTTTCTTCAGTTTTCTGCCAATTTGGCTAGCAACAAAGCCCAGCCAGCTAAAATAAATAAATAAATAAATGGTTCTTTGCAAATCACAAAATCAAAAGACAGGCTTTGAAATTGTTTAAGCAATGCACAACCACATTTTAGCTTTTCTTTTGGATCTAGTATGTTGCAGCTTTTCACGCAATGCATGACAGGTGTTTTCAATATGCAACAATGACCACGGATCAACATACATTATTTGGCAGTGAACATAAAACAGAACAGGGGGAACAGATTTACTGTGGTTTCATTAACGACACAGCAACTGAGATGCCAGTCTGATTTGTTGCAAGATTTTTTTTCTCTGAATTTTGATATAGTAAACAAAACAAACAAAACTTTTATGCACAGCAGGTTTTGTCCTCATGTTCAAAAATGTTCATGAAAGAAGTGTTTACAGAATGTCGGCTCAGTCTTCAGCGAGTTTCCTCTGTATTTTCTCCTTATAAACCTTTGCAGAGTCAACCATAGCATATTCTGCTTGTTGTCAGCCAGCATTTTCATTTTAAAAATGGCAGCCAAGTAGAGTCTCCAGGCTCAATAAAGAGAAAATAAAAGTTTGAATAACCACAGAAATATTAGGCTACACATTCTTACA
>CAAKHG010045184.1:0-10141 GCA_901007715.1 Dactylopterus volitans
CCCCCCCCCCGGGGGCCCCCCCCCCCCCCCCCCCCCCCCTTGCAGAGAGAGACGGTAGCCCGCGCTCTGAGCGCCAGCGAGGCCGCAGACGGACGGCGAAGGACGAAAAACACCGCCTGTGCCTGAAGACCACGTCCTGTACACAAGACCATCTCCTCATCGCGGTCACAGCTGTTTTAATCCAGAGTTGTATGACGCGCTCCTCCTCACACCAGTGCCAGAGGTCAACACACACACACACACACACACGCGCGACTACTGTCCCTGCCAGCATCTGCCACGAACGCCACCTGAGGAAACTGACTTCCGCGGCCGCTTGATTCAGAAAGCCTTTAAACCCCCTTTGGACCGTAGGTGGGATCATGTCCAGTCGTCACACTCCCTCTGCTGGGTAATCTGACCAGATTACAGCCCCCCATGCAAACACCATGCAGGGGCTGATGGGACTAACATGATTCACCTCTGTGTGATTTGTGCCTATTTTTTGCCCCCCGCCCCTCCTTTTTTTTTCCTTCCTTTTCTCAGCTCCATTTCTGCCTCAACAAAGGAAAAATAGAGTTTACAAAGGGGAAGAAAAACAACTCATAAGTCAGAAATCTGAGATGCTAAATCAGTACTTTGAAGTGTTGGACCCTGCCTAGAATTTTTATTGAAGTTTTATAATTTGAAATCTCATGATTTTGCTGTAAAGTCATTTTATTCATCATCATTTTAACTTCCTGTATTTTTACCCCAAATGTCAACTTTAGCCATAGTTTGATTGAAGTCTCACAATTTTGACTAAAGTTAGTTTTACTTTAGTTTTCACTCAAAAGTCAAACTTTTCAAATGTAATATATAATCATAATGTGAATGACTCTATATATATATATATATATATATAGTCATTTTTATACATAAATCAGTACTGTAAATCTAACTTTCACTGTGGTAAAGTTTTGATGTCACAAAATGTTTATTTTACCATCGTTTATTTCATCTTCCTGCCCCCCTGCCACAGCATTAATGGGCTTCCATACTATTCAGATTGAAATTTCAAAATGTTTTTATTTATGTCTCAGAGGAGAGGGGAAAAAAAAAATATATATATATATATATATATATATATATATATATATATATATATATATATATATATATATATATATATATATATATATATATTCACAAAAGTTGTCTTTGTACGTCGAACCACGCTGACGTTTCAGTCACCACGTAAGAAATGAGTCATCGCAACTGTCCCGCACACTTTAATCCTCCCTCCCGTCCACAGATGCTTCTCTACTGCAGAGTTCACAGTGCTGTACTTTTTTTTTTTTTCCTATGGGTTTTTGGTTTTTAATTATTTTATTTTTTTTTTAATGTAAAACATTTTTTTTATGCCAGCAATGTATATTGTAATTTAGGAATGTAATTGTAAGCTATTGTAGTGAAATGTTTTTAATATATGCAGTACGTTTGTGACTCAGTTTGTACCTGTGGGCCTGTTGTAACTGGGGTTGGCTGCTACTTCGATCGTACAAGGAAATATTTTGGTACTGTGTCTCAGAATACTGGGTATTTTAGTATCCGCCTAGAATATATTTTTGTAGAGAACTGATTAAGAACCCTAATTTTTTTTTTTTTTTTGATTTGTAATATCACACTACAGTTTCCATGTGGACAATTATTACATGTTTTTTTTCTGAAGAATGAATGTGTCTGGTTTTTATTTATTGGCTAAATACACTGACATGCCTTTAATTTGTAAGTGCTGGAGTTTCACATCATTCATCCCTGTCGTGCTGCAAAAAAAAAAAAAAAAAGTCTCCATGGTCCACTGAAAACTCAAAAAAAAAAACATAACATTTTAGACTCCCAACCCATCAATTAGCCTGTCTGATTATATTCCAAAACTCAGCACTCTTTCGACGTCGGGCTTCATCTGGAGCACCAGCTATAATCTTGGTCCTCGAGCCGGGCCGTCCCTGGTGAAGTGGATGAAGGAGGGATCGGTTGTCATACATGCACAGCCGAGAGTTTTGATCATCCATTATGGAATGAGGCGCTTTGTTCGCTAATTGCCTGGAGCCTCGGTGGCTTTGCCGCAACCTGAGCTCCCCTGAGGACTCCACCGAGGCTGCAGCGGCGGCCCTGTCGCAAGATGAAGCCCCTGCACGATGGCTAATGGTCATTTGCAACCTGAAGATGTGAAATGGGGCCAGAAAAACGGTGGCTGGCTGCCCGGACCCTTCATATCGAGCTTAACTCGTCATTGTGGCGGCTCCACCGTTTTTTTTTGTTGGGTTTTTTTTTTTTTTTTTTTTAATATGTAGGTCAGATATCCACCATGTGCTTCTGAGAGGATGTGAGAGTGGTGGAGTTGGAGAGGAGGAATTCAAATGATTTAAAAAAAAAAAAAAAAAAAAAAAACTTTTACCCAAACAACTCCAGCTCGAGGTCCACTTATGAGCTCTTTCCCAAGCTTTCGGTCGCAGTCTTCGCTGGCAGCCGGGGTGAGCTCGGGTGTCATGGAAGCGATTGTTGCCATGCAATTGACTTCACCCAGAGCACATTCAATGGCCCTTTTTTTTTTTTGTCCGGAATGGCGCAACGGGCATTGAACATTAAATCAGGTGGGGCCCCCTGCTGGCGCCTGTGCGCGGTGTCAGCGGCGCCGGTCGAGCACGACGCGACCTAAACGGAGCTCGCGCTTGATGCTGAACTACGAGGTTAAAATAATCTCGGGTGTTTACGCCCACGTAGTTTTTTAAAATGATGTCACGTGTTGTAATCCAAGTAAATGCGGTGAAAATCGCAATTGAAATTCTGTCGATTTCATTTGTTAATGCTTAATTAATCCCCCACAGGACGGGAACCCGCAGACGAGGTCAGCGCAAACGGTGCAGCTGCCGCCGCGGGGCCCGGCGGGCATTTTGGCGGTTAGGCGCCTTTGCTGAAGGGCACTTCAGCCGTGATGAGGGACACACACAGTTTTAACCAGCGGCCTCATTAACAGCTTCCATGATGGGTGCATTAGCGTCCTGGAACGAGTGGAGGCGGCCGACCAGGGAGGCGGTCGCGTCACTTCAGCTGCGTTTTGTCGCGCTTGAAGTGGCAAACGCTCCTCAGCGGCGACACGCTCGTGATTTCACGATTTCCAGAGGAGGATAAAACGGCTTTAAATGTTGATTCAATAGGCAAGTCACAAGCGACTCCTTTTTAATTGGCATTTCGATGACCGTTTCAAACTCAACTAGTGAACCAGCTTTAAAAAAAAAACAAAAAAACCCTGAACTGTCAGCTCTTGCTCAGGAGACGAGGCGTGTCCGGCTCAACGTTCCGGCTCAGCGTTCCGGCGCTCACCGAGGGAATCTCCCTCCGTCCTCCCGTCAGCACCCATTGCTCATCGCTCCGCGCGCGGCGCCTCTCGCCTTTCCCCCACGAAGCGTTTACCAGCTGGCCATGTGAATGGCAGCCGAGCCGCTTGAGCTGCCGCGCTGGCCTGAATTATTCAAGAGCCACTTTGTGTTTTTTTTTGCGCGCGGCCGCGGCGCACTTTTGTTGATGAGGGGGGGCGGCATTGCGCGCGCCCGTACGCCGCACGCAAACTCCCGAGTGGGGCGTGTGTGTCGCATCTGTGGCCGTGCGCCCTCCCCTGCGGCGCCGGTGGGTGGGATGTCGGTGCGTGGCTGCCCCTCGGCGCTCCTCCTAAGCATGGGTGCATGATTGTATCAGTGACACCAGACCTTGCGGACAAGCGGGAGCACTTTGCAGACCCCCCCTCCCACTCCCCACCCGCCCCACGGCTATGCCTGGGTTTCACCTGAGAAGCCTGGTAAGCTATATCACACTGAAATGAGCTCTCACTGCTTTTCCCCCCGCCGGGGCGCCCAGGTCATACAGCTAGATTCGGGCAGGTCTAAAGATAGCCTTCCACTGCTGTTTAGATTTCACCAGCAGATAAAGGCTGCTGAAGCTGTGTTTTGCCGCCTGCACTTTTTCTCCCATTTCCGTTTCCTGATTTATCGTCAGGTTTGTCTCGGTGGAGGAGCAAATTACGGCCTCGCTTAAACTCGGTTTGACCTAGTTGTTTGTATCCCGAGAACAAGGAGCAGGGACTTAAGTGTGAAACCTGGTCTAGATGTTGATGGACTGAGCCGAGGACCAGGTTTCACTGACTCTGACAGATGCCTGCTGCTCATAGTTGCTCATTTTATTGAGTAACTTTATCAAACTGTGATATACAGAAATTTCCGAGACCACTGTCGTGTAGTCTTCTCCACAGTCTTCTCCACTTGATTTTTCAAATTACATCAAATGACAAAATAAAGGCGATGCTGATGCTTCTTCTTACTTGATGCTAACTGCAGGTAATTTCATCACTTGAGGATTGATCGCGATGTCACCGGTCAAATCCCAAGCTGAAGGAAATAGCAGAAAGCCAAAAGCAGGGGAGACGAGAACAAGAAATCAACGGAAAAATGGGGGACCAAGTGGTTCCAAAGCATCCCAGTCTCCTCCTCAAGTGCCTGACGGGAAACAGAAAGGCAGAGGGAGTTCATCCGCTCTGGACAACAAAAGGACACATGAAATTCAGAGTAACAGAGGAGGCAAAGCAGATGAAGGTCGAGCGGGAAACGCAGGTCGCAAGGAGCCTCAGAAACAAACGGGGGCCACATTAAGAAATGGGAAAACTGCGAAAGGTAGACCACAGCCTCAACCTGAGAAGGACAGGAGAGCCGCGGGTGGCACGAATGGGTCGACCAAATTCAAACCTCCGAATCGACCCGCGACGAGAAAAGGGAGGATTGACAACGAGCGGCCCTCCAAGACCGCAAACAAGAGTGCTGACAAAGTGATAGAAACCGAGGAGGAGGAATCAGAGGGTGACACGGGAAGCTCAGAGGAGGCCACAGAGGAGGAAATTAGCGATGATGAGAAAGAGGAGGAGCAGGAAGGGCCAACTGAGACGCAGGGGAGTGAGGACAGCGGCGAGGAGACTGAGGCATCAGATGATCAGAGAGACACTGAGCAGACCGCTGACGAGGAGCCGGGCAAGGACGTTTCAGAGGAGGCAAAATCCGTGAGCAGCTCCGATGCCGATGCAGCTGCGGCCGGTGAAGAGGAGAAAAGTGAATCCGGAGCGTCCGAGGCCGTCGTCGGTGAAGCGGATGGCGGCGAGGAGATAACCCAGGAAGACTCGTCTGAGGAGCCCACAACTAAAAGATCCTGCAGACAACGGAGGCAGGCAGCACGTCCCCACAAGCCTGCGCGGGAGCCGAAATACAAGATGTTCAAAAAGACCAGGGCAGATAAGCAGGCGGAGAGGGCAGAGAAACAGAGGGCCAAAGCAGAAAAGCAGAGATTAGAAAAAGAGGCCAAACGAAAAGCCAAGGAGGAAAAGAAGAACAAGAAGAAGCAACGGAAAGAGGAGAAGCCCGGCTGTGCAACTGAGGAGACCCCGGCCCCGAAACGTCTCTCCCGGAATATCGAGGTCGACGCGTCTGCAGAGGCAGATTCAGATGAGGAAGAAGAAGACGAGGCCGAACCGACACTGACCCAAGCCATCAAAGGCCAAAGTAAAATGATGCTTCTCAAGGCCAAAGGTAAAGACCTCAAATCCATCCTGGAGCCCGAGGCAGGAAAGGAGGGAGAGACGGAGGCCGGGGGTGCTGTGAAAGGACGGCCCCCGAGTTTGCTCTTGGGGAAGGTCAAGATCGAGTCTCTTCAACACAGGACGAATAAATTGTTGGTAAAGTCCAGGGAGGAAATCTCGTCGAGCGAGGCTGCAGATGAGGGGACCAGCAAATCCAAGGAAAATTTGATAACACGAAGAAAAGGTGTGACAACTCTTCGCCGAGTGTCTGGCTGGATCCAGAAAAAAATGCCACGGGGCGCAAACTTGAGAAAGAAGCTATCTTCTTGGACTAGAGCCATCGGAGTCTCCAAATGGCTCTCCCTACGGGCCATAAAGCAGAAACAAGACGCCCGGAAATCCAAGGGCAATATCCTGAAACACAAGATGGCCATGAGAGTTGCCGGAAAAACGAGCTCGGCCAGTAAGAAAACAAAATGCCCCTCTGAGGACAAAATGGCCAAAGAGAAAGCCGTCCTCGAGGAAAAGGCAGGCGAGGCAGTGGAAGAGGCAGCCCTGGCGGGGGAGAAGGAGGTAGAGGCCAAGTATGCGGTGGTGCTCCCCAGGATGAACAAACTGGGTAAGGCGAAGACCGGCCAGACGCCCCTGAAACCAACAGGCGAACCCCCGTCCTCCGAGCCCAAACCCCCAAAGCCCGGGGCCAAGCTCGTGCTCCCCGTCAAACCGGATCTCAACCTCCTCAAGTCCATCAAGAAGCCTTTGCAAGGACAACTCCCATCAAGTGGCGTCGCGGCGGACAGGAGCCCCGCTTCCAGTGCCGCCGCGGCAACACCGGGAGGAACATCCAGCGCCGAGGACACAAACGGCAGCGCTACCAAGGATAACCGAAATGGAGTCAGCGTCTTACAGGCTGCAAGAGGGAGGCTGGGTCCTTCCCACATCAACCGCATGAAAATGTCCTTGTCAGGCGGCGTGATCGGCGCCGGCCAGGCTCAGGCCGACGGGCCAGAGCCGGAAAGAGAGGCGGCGGGTGGAACTCCCCGCTCCACTGCTCAGGCTCTCTCGAATGGGGAGGCCGGTGTTGCCGTGTCGGGGGTCCGGTCCTTGTACGAAGAAGAGGCAGACAGGGAAGTGGCCCAACTGATGGGTGAAGGGCTCCACTGGGCCGGGAACCCACGGATGAGTGGAGACCCTCAGGTATGGCCCCCGATGGTCTGACGCGAGTGGCTGCGAGCATGAAATGTCATTCCATCACTCCTTTATGGAACAGCAGTCACTGTGTTTCCAGGTGTGAGATGCTCAACTAGTCATTTTTGATAAGTCGGCTGCCTCTGCTGCCCGGGGGGGGGGGGTTTAGGACTGGCTGCGTTCCGAGAACCTGCTGCCTCACCAGACGGTGGAGAAGCTGACCAAGTGGACGGTGTATGACGACGGCGGGCAGAGCAGGACTGCTCCGGCCCACAACGGCAGGGGCCCCTGGGAATCCGAGGACCCCACCCAGGAGATGCTGGAGAGTCGACTAGTCAGCACGCAGGTATTAAAACCCAGCGCGGCATGTTATTAAACCACGCTGCTGTTCCGCCGCTTGACACTGCCAAACCCCTAAGTCTACCCCCCCCCCCAACCAAAATTCTTGAGAACCCCAGGAGGCTTTGGTGTTGGGTTCCTGCGTTTCCATTGTATTTTCCAAATCAGGAGGTCTCAGACATCTCGCTGGCACCAGGCTGGCGCTCGTGGTTTCTGCGATGCAGCGAATGTTGGACGCCCTCGTTTTATGACATGCGATTTAGACGCGGATGAGTTGCCTTTTGACAGGCGGGTCGCGGGCAGTCGCGCCGTACGCTTGCGAAGCGCACGCGCGCGTGTGTGTGTGTGTGTGTGGTCGCGCTGTGAGCGTTGCGTTAAAACGACCATAATGATATGATCTTTGAGGGGCCGGGAACAGACCAGCTTTGTGGGCAGCTCGAAAAACTCATAGATGTGAGCGTGTGACGTCGTTGCAGGCCACAGGGGGGTAAAAGTACTCGAGTTACTAGACGACCGCCGATGAAAGATTAAAGTTGAGTTCAAAAGTGTGTCGCCGTGGGACTCTTGTATTTATCTTTTGGTAAAAAAAAAAAAAAAAAGAAGATAAAAACGAAGCTCGAGCCAAACCGTATTATCGCGCCAAAAAAAAAAACCCAAAACAAAGCAAATCAGGAGACTGGGGGCATTGTGGTTATGTGGTCGGCGTCAATACCCGGTCAGAGCAAGATGACGCGATATGGAGGGGGAATTTAATGAAGTGGTGGCGGAAAAGGTAGAAAATACAAGACAAAAAAATATGAATAACTTGAATATGCCACATGTGCACTCGGTGGTTCTGTGGCCACATTCCAGTGTCGCGTTAATGCGCAAAAAGAGAGTTCCTGAGATATCACGGCGCACACATTACACCGACTTCCTGTATGTGCACAGCACATTTTTTGCCCGCCTGTTATGCGTTCTGAGGTGGGAAGTGTGTTTGCCCGGCGAGGGAACGTAGAACTGATTGAAGGAAGAGTCGCGGGGGGTCAAGACACAAGCCGGCTGGTCTGTAAGCCTCCCGACGACGTAGCGAGGAAACACGCCGACCATCCGGCGGCGACACTGGGCGCCGTCCGTGTTGTTGCATCTCCTGACATGGAAGAAGAAGGAAAAAAATCGCATTTTAATCACCATCTCGATGTCAGAAGAAAAAAAACGTCGACTCCGGTCGAGAAAAGCCTACTTATGCCTGCCTGATGTCCTCATATCCGGAGCTCGCGAGCGTGTCAGTTCCGCACGCCAGACAATGGCGCCCCAAAGACCGCTGCTGGTTTATTTATTTCAAGGTCTGTGCAAACACAATGGGGCAAACGGCACGCCGCCCTCGCGACCCGAGCGTATCAGCTGTCGCGCCGCCTCGCCGCCGCAAGTGGATTGGTTACACGCTGTGGAAATGTCGCGAGTGGGCCGGCGGCGGCGGCGGCGGCGGCGGCGGCGGCGGCGGCGGCGGCGGCGGCGGCGGCGGCGGCGGGCGAAGCGCAGGAGCATGACGCGTCTTTGAACCACGACGAGCCCCGGCGGCGCCTTCACTTCCCGTCCGGTTCAAATTCGGTGTGTGTGCAGCACTGCAAGATGGAGATAAAGGAAGGTGGGAGGGAGGAGGGGGGCCGGAGCTGAGCTGACCGGAGAGCGGGGGTTACGGCGAGGGATGGAGGCGCCCGTGGATGTGGACTCGTGTCTTCATAGGTTGTCTGCTCGTGCCTTTCAGGTGGTGATGCGTGGCAGCAAAAGCGCTGTGGAGGTGGACGAGGTGGAGGATCTGGCCCAGCTGGAGTGAGTTTACACACCCGTACACCACACACACACCTTACCTGAAGTATATTTATGCCAACTTTCAACCTGTCCAACGTTCTCAGAGAGGTGTGCGAGAGCTCTGTGCTTCTGAACCTGAAGAAGAGGTTTCACCGTGACTGCATTTATGTAAGTCCCCCTTTCTCAACCTCCCTTTTTTTTAAAAAATTTTTCCTTATGTACAAGCCTTTATTTTTGGGACCGTATTATTTAACATCACAGCATGCTGGGCTGGAGTTTCAGGAGTCGGAGGGAAGTAAGAGCAAGAGAAAGTGAGAGTAGATAGTTGAATAATGCTGCTGCTGCTGCTGAGTGAAAAAAATAAGCCTCCATAGATCATCAGAGCTTGGACTCTAAAAGATATATGCATTCAGTGGGTGGGAGGGGTTTAGCAGAGATGTTGCATCATGGGTAGGATCCATACATACAATCATTTCTGATCATGCTGGATTTTTAAAACCATGTCCTATAAGTAGCTCGGTTTCATGGAAATTAGATGTTTAATTGGCGCAGAAAGTAACTTGAAAATACATCTCCGACATGTGAGGAGCATCTCAGGTCAGGGGCGTCCTCGCCCGATGGAGATGTCAGCGTGTGCCTCGCTGCAATTTCGCAGCAAAGCGGACCACAGAACTACTCTACATGGAGCTTTCTGCCACATCTCGCTATGTTTTTCCAAAGTTCCTGCGGTGATCTTCCTTAGCAGATCAAGTTTGCTTACGCTGAACTGAAGGGCAAACTCCACCCATCGACAGGATGTGGTCGAAAGCCCTGGAAAAAAAAAAAAAAAATAGAAAAAGTAACTGGATCTCGATGAAGATTTATTCATTTTTTGCCAGAGTTAAAGATCTCATTTAATGCCGCATGACAATCGCATGACAGCCCGGCGCTGCAAACCTCAGCTGAGCATCACTCATTTTTTACAGGCACAAAACAACATCTATTACTCCCCTTTTTGCCGAATGACATTTCAGTCTCCCCGAAGCAGAATGATGTGTTTTTCGGTGCGGGGATTCTAAACGCCATTGTCGTTTCCCCGCTTTCCCAGACTTACGTCGGAAACATGCTACTGTCCATTAACCCCTTCAAGCCCCTTAATATCTACACGGAGGAGCTGAGACAGAAATTCCAGGGCAAAGAGCAGCGGAGAAACCCACCGTGAGCCGCCGCCTCCGCCTATTTTTTTTTTTTTTTTAATCAATTTTT
>CAAKHG010045188.1:0-10266 GCA_901007715.1 Dactylopterus volitans
ATTGGCACAAATTTTCATTTTAGACATTCATAGTCTTCAGAAGTAGAATCCCTCTGACTTTGGTGGTCCTGATTCAGCATCTACTACCAGCAATATGTCAAATTTTTCACATATCCACTGAAACATGTCATGATCAAATTTTAGTAGACATTCATTGTCCTCATTGGATAAACCATATTGGTGACCCACTCCTGTCACTTCAACAATGCTTACCATTTTCCATGTATCTTCTGAAATATCTTGAACTCTGCTAAATGGATTGGCACAATTTTTTTGTAGACACTCGTAGTCCGCAGAGGAGGAATCATACTGACTTAGATGGACCCGATTTGCCATCGACTGTCACCAATATGTCAAATTCTTCACATATCCACCAAAATATCTCAAAATCTGGTTAAATGGACTGGCAGAAATTTTAGGGGAAACATTCATGGTTGCCCCAGACAATGATAGCAATATCTTAACATCTGCTGAACGGATTGGCACAAATTTTCATTTTAGACATTCATAGTCTTCAGAAGAGGAATCCCTCTGACTTTGGTGGTCCTGATTCAGCATCTACTACCAGCAATATGTCAAATTGTTCACATATCCACTGAAACATCTCATAATCTGCCAGCTGGATTGACTCAAATTTTAGTGGAAATTTCCTTGGTCCCCCAAACAATGATCCCGATATCTCACCATCTGCTGAGTGGATTGGCACAAACCTTCAATATAGACACTCCTGGTCTTCAGAGGAGGAGTCTTTCTGACTTTGGTGGTCCTGATTCAGCAGCTCACTACCACCAATATGTCATGTTTTTTATGTATCCACTGAAACACCTTGACATCTGCTACATGGATCTGCACAAATTTTAGTGGACATTCATTGTCCCCAGAGGAGGGATCCCCCTGACTTCAGTGGTCCCAATTTTGCGTTTGCCGCCACCAACATGTCAAATTTTTCACGTATCCACTGAAATATCTCGGCATCTGCTACACGGATCGGCACAAACTTCATTAGAGACATTCATGTCCCTCGGGGGATGAACCCTGCTGACTTTTGTGAACCCCTTCACTCTTCCTCCACCGCTGCCATGAAGTTTATATTTGCGGATTTGAGTGACTCGCCTCTGTAACT
Source organism: Dactylopterus volitans (assembly GCA_901007715.1). NCBI lineage: Eukaryota > Metazoa > Chordata > Actinopteri > Syngnathiformes > Dactylopteridae > Dactylopterus > Dactylopterus volitans. The sequence goes on from CAAKHG010045188.1 coordinate 1,124, forward strand.
GGTAGCCGTTCCCCGCAGGCTGAGCCCATCGCTTTTTATCCAGCATGTTTCAATTTCTTTAAAACTCTGGTTTTATGATCCAACGCCTTTCCTTTGTGTTGGGAGCAAATTAGCAAATGCTGATTTCACATCGTGAAAATTTCCATTGTTAGCGCATTAGCATTCCCATAGCGGCGCTAACCGTAATCACAAGCTGCAGGGTCGCAGTCTAACGTGGGCTGGTACCCGTCTAAGTGCATCCGTTTACTAATAAAGCGGACGTAAGTGGTTTTAATCTTTAATGCAGATGCACAAACATTCCCACTCCACGATGACTCTCAACATGTCTATAATGCATTACAGGTACCATCTAACTTGGCACTGAAGCCCAGCTGGTCACGTTTTCATTTTTCTGGGGGGGGTTTTGGTTTCGGATGGACCCTTTTCCGACTGCCATATTTTCTCTCTTTCAGCTGGAGGACGAGCTGCTCTCTCTGCAGAAGAAACTGAAGGGGACGGAGGATGAGCTGGACAAATACTCGGAGGCCCTGAAGGACGCTCAGGAGAAGCTGGAACTGTCGGAGAAGAAGGCCGCAGATGTGAGTGCCCCCCCCCCCCCCCCCCACCCCCCACCTCCTCAAAGGCGCCCATCTGAAACAAATTATCCGCATTACTTTGGAACGCCACAACTCCCCACGTTTCGCCCCCCGATATGGTGTAAATATCCACCTCTTAGGATGTCAGTCAAGAAGTAATCGAAATTAGCTGCGAAAACAGAACGGGGCTCGCGCAAGAGTGTGTGCTGACACATGAGTTCTGCTCGCCTCGCTGACGCAGGTCGTGCCTGGACTCGTCCTCGGTAGTTTAGGAGGCTCGTGCGAGGAGCAACGGAGCAGGGACTGGAACACCGATTGGGAAATCATACGCAAATCCCAAAAAAAAAAAACCGCATTTAAAGTTGTACTCATGGAAATGAAAGGCTCCGTCCGTGAAAGCCCCTTCGATTGGGGCGTGGCGACACACCTTGACAGCAAAAAAAAAAAAGCCGGGTTCAAGTTGACGCCGTTTTTTGCACGCACAAAGGTTTGTCATGTGATGGGAGTCAAAGGAGGTCAATTCAATCAAGAGAAGAAAAAAAAATCCGTTTTCCATGCACATAAACGCGCATAAAGCATGGCCGCATACCGCCTTCCGCGCTCCCGACTCGGCGCCTGACCGTCAGACAGTGGGGCATCGAGCCGCCCTCCGGAGCGCGGTACGAACGCAATATCCTCCGAGCAGATAGCGCTGGAAATCCCTGAGTTACGGGTGGCTCAGCGAGCTTTGTACCGGGGCTGTTTCTCAAGCACAGACAAAACTCGGCCGGCCTGCAGCCGACCAGGAATCCCAGGAATGCGGCTTAAGCAAACAGAGAACCCCTTGCTGCAGCGTCTAATGAAATCAATGCCGCGGCCTTTTTTACTGGCGCGCAGATATGACATTAACCTCCGTCTGGATCTACAGTGAGTCACGCACCTTATCGGCGCGCGCTGGGGACCGCTCGTCCTTAAAGAGCTGCTTACTTTTTTTGTCTTTTTTTTAATTATTTATTTCAGTGCTAAATGGGATAAAGGCAACGTTTGCGACCCCTTGCAGACAACAGCGCAGGCATGGCGGAGAGGAAACGGTTGAGTTATTGCTCTTAGTCGCTTCTAGTTTTTTTTTTTCTCATTTTCAGCTTAAGGTTGTTTTTCCTCGCCGCCGAGTTAAAGCGACGACCGTTTTCCCCGGGCCTGATCGCCCCGTGTGTGCCCTCGCTTGTAAGAAAATGCCGGAATGCAAGTCCATCGCGGCCAGTTGGAGCCGCTTTAGAGCCGTCTTTGCCCGATCGACCGTCCGAAAGGAGAAGACTTCCAGTGTTGTTTTTAAAAAAAAAGAGAAAGTAGGAAAAGAAAAGCGAAACATTTGATGTTTGGTTACCACTTTTTTAACCAAAAGTGAAAGCAGGCGAGCTAAGACCCCCCAGAGGTGAAAGGTCGCCCTTCCCCCTTGTCTCAGGTGGCCTCACAGATCTGCGTTAGATTGTCCGGCTCCTCTTTTGTGTTTCCACGGGGCTCACGTGGGATACTGATGCACACATGTAACACAAGAGGGGAAGTGAGAGGGGGGAGAGGTGGGGTGGATCCAGGCTTTGCTATGAAATGATGAAGAGGAGGATGTGGTGGGGGGGCGACGAAGGGGGGGCCGCTGGAGGAATGTGTCGCCGCCCGATGGCTGCGGGTCACGCATGCAACCAAATCAATTTACATTCCGAGCCAGAGCAGGTCAGCAACCCTTGTTGAAGCGGATTATTGCCGCCCCACCCCAGCCTGACTCCCCCTCCCTCCCTCCCTCCCTCCCTCCCTCGCTCCCTTCTTCCTGTGTGGGAGAAAATCTTTGTTACCTTTCCCAATCCCCTTTCCACGTCTTAAAAAAAAAAAAGAAAGGAAAAAAAAAACCCTCCTCCAGTGGCCGCATGCTATTAACTTCGCCCGCTTGGCATGTGATTCACGCGTCTGAATCACTCCTGATCTCTGCCCTCGCCGGCCTCATCAGCGCAGAAAAATGCGGCCAAAGCAACACCTTTCATTCGCCATATAAGTACACAACAGCAAGCCTCCAACACACTCACACACACACACACACACACACACACACACACAACTCCACTCAGCACGTCCCTTATTTCCTGCCCGAGGAAAAAAAAACTTTTCGCCGGAGCGCGCAACTTTGACGCAAACCTTTTTTTTTTTGTTTTATTCTAACCAAGAGGACGCAGCGGAGGAAGCAGCCGCCGCTGTCGGGGCTCACGCGCACATCCACGTATATTTTTCGCCTTTTTTTTTTGTTTTGTTTTGTTTAAAACAAAACAATAAGTAATCGAGATCATGGAGACCGTGAAGAAGAAAATCCAAGCCCTCCAGCAGCAAGTTGATGAGGCGGAGGATCGCGCGCTGGCGGTGCAAAAGGACCTGGACACCGAGCGGGAGCTGCGCGAGAAAGTGAGCTCATCCATCGCGCGCGTCGCGTCTCTTTACGCAGCGCCCCGGCTGGCTTTCGTCCTAGCGCGTCTTGCGCGTCACAAATCGGCGGAGATTAGTGCTCGCGTCGCCAACCGAAGTGACGGATTAATCCCCAAATTTGCGCCTCGTTTTTAAAAAAAAAAAAAAAAAAAAAAAGTCAGTTTGTGGGGAGTTTAAGTGGAAGTGACGGGACGTTCTTCCCCCGTCGCACTTTTGTTCTGGGGTGTTATCTAACTCAAACACGCCCTGCGCCTTTATGAGAGGGGGGAAAAACATTTAAAAAAAATGCCTCAATCGAACCAACATTCAAGGGATTCTGTGCGAGCTGGAGGCTTCGGAACGTTCCTTTTTCTCTCTCGCCTTTGTTCAGCCCTTCCAGCTGTTGGCCGGAATAACTTTTGACACAATGTCTGAAATTAGGAGCCGCGAGATCCACCTCCCGAGTCTCCGCACAGGAAGACCAGCGCAGATGTGTTGGGCTCAGATAGCAGCGCCACAGGAAGCGCGCCCGGAGGAGCTCATGTATTGTAAAAAAAAAAATAATAATAAAAAAAAGACATACATGGGTTTAAGTAGGAAAAGTCATCCCAGCTGCGGAGCCTCGGATGTGTCACTGGGTTGTCAGGCAGCTCCTCTGCATCAGCAGTTTTTTTTTTTTTATTATTTTTTTTTCTGAGGACATCTGGGCAAAGTCCAGCATGTGGACAAGCTGCAAAGTTCGCAGCGTAACTGGAGCCGCTGTGGTTGCGGCTGGAACGAGTTACACTTAATAAAAAAAAGAAAAGAAAAGAAAAGTCAGTGTGGCAGAAACTGAAAGTATTGATTCCAGATAGAGGGGATGGGTTTGTGAGCGCTCGCCCCTCGTAAAGAAATCATGTGCTGTATTTTTTTCAGCCTCTTTCCAAGGTGCAGCTCAGAGCCGACGCCGTCCCTCCTTTTCATGTTTCCTGGCTGACCTGTGACCTCTCTCCCTCGCCCCCCCGCCCCTCTCTCTCTCTCTCTCTCTCTCTGCGTGTGTGTGTGCTGCGACAGGCCGAGGCCGATGTGGCATCCCTGAACCGCAGGATCCAGCTGGTGGAGGAGGAGCTGGACCGAGCTCAGGAGAGACTGGCCACAGCCCTGCAGAAGCTGGAGGAGGCCGAGAAGGCTGCCGACGAGAGTGAAAGGTGACCGCCGAGCCCGGGTGGGGGTGGGGTGGGCGGGTGGGGGTCTGAAATAATGGCCACCACTATCGTTAGTAGTCATAATCAATCAGTCATGAAATGTGGTCCTCAGGGAACACACAAAAAAGGATGTTTGCTTGAATCGCTGTGCGAAATGTCATAAATAATGGACCAGCAACATAACGCATAAAGGAGTCTAAGCTAGTTGGCTCTCATAAAGTGCATAGAGGTAGATTTCCTTCTTGATCTAGAGACATCAACCTGCATATTCAGCATGTGCTAGAAGGCCGTTGATGGGCGGTACGATAGGCAAACACTTAGTTTCTTGCGTGATGGAATTGACAGGCCTGCATCGAGGGAGCTTAGATGGTTGAGGGCCTTGTCAGCATCACTTTAAAACCAAGTCCAGCTTGTGCCGGTAAGCAGTGGAGAGACGCCAGAACGGCTGTCATATAACTCATATGATTCCATGAAGGCTTATAATCGCACAATTGGGAAGACTAAAGAAAAACACAGTACAGTAATAAAGTCGGGAAGATGGAAAAGTCATGGATCAGGGTTTGAGCGCCGTGGAGTGTTAGGATTGGTCGAATTTTGCCCTTTTTTCTTTTTTACAACGGTGAGAAAAAAAATCCTGCCTTATGACTTGATATGGGACTTCCATGGCGGACAGGAATCAAAAGTCACTGCACGGTTTTTTCGATAGTTGACTTTTCATAAATAGGGAAGCCATCGATGTTGACAGTGAAAAGCACGAGTGCACGTTTGGCTGATCTAACAGCTGCCAGCGTTTCACGGCACAAAGTTTTTGCCCATCAGTTGGTTTATTTCCGAAAAAAAAAAACGACTCCGAGTTTTGGATTAGAGGGTGGTCATTCGGTTGCACAGAAACATGTAGCCATGTACCATCAGCACCGCAATGAAAACGTATTTGGCATTTGTGAATTGTGTCACCATAGGGGAGCGTGTATATTGAGAGCAACAAGGGGCCAAGGACGGATCCCTGGTGTGCACCAAACCCAACCTGCAAAATTTGGATATTATGTTGTTTTCTTAACTCACACATTGAGTTCCATTTTAATAAAAGTGAATAAAACCTTGAAAGCACCGCCCCGAGCAGGCCAATACGCTCCTCTAAGTGCTTTAGAAGAATACTGAGGCCCGCTATGTCGAAGGCTCTGCCCAAGTCAAGAGGCAATAACTGGAGCCAGAATCATCTGTACTTGGGAGATCATTTACTATTCCGGTCGGGCCAGTGTCAGTGGAATGATCTTATCAGCACAGGTTGTAAATGTGCCATCGACAGAAGGAGGGATACAAGCTGTAAATGCTTAGTTTACGTAAAATACCGAACTACCTGAGACAGGTTAGAAAAGTTAGAGATGAGGACGTTAGCATGAAGATGTTGCATCCCTGAAAATTCACAGCTGGCCGACAGGAAAGAACCAAGTAGCGTTTCCTTTTAATAACTTTTGATAACAGCCACGTTTTAGCTGCGTTATGATAATATTTTCGGACACATCCAACAAGCTCCAGCAGCACAGGATCATCTTGTTGGTGCAACAAATGCAGCAATAAAAAATAAGTTATGAATATAGCTGTTTGAGTGTTTATTTTTAGAATTCATTTTAGAATTATCTCAAGAGTTTTTTTTTTGCTTAACATGCCAGAAAAATAGAAAATGACATTCACACTGAAGCTGGGTGATTTTACTAGGGAAAATCCAAACGCAACCGGTCATCGCGATTTATTATATCAGACAATGAAACCTCATGCCAGTGGCTAACAGTCCCAGTTCCGGCCGCGGTCCCGCCGTGCTAACCGGCGCGTTCGCATCTCTGACCCTCAGAGGCATGAAGGTGATTGAGAACAGGGCCATGAAAGACGAGGAGAAGATGGAGATCCAGGAGATGCAACTCAAAGAGGCCAAGCACATCGCAGAGGAGGCCGACCGCAAATACGAGGAGGTACGGGCGCGCCGATCGGGCTCCTTTCATTTCATTTGATTCATTTATTTTGCTCACTGTTTGTTTTTCGGCTCTCTTTTAACGCCAGGTTGCGCGTAAACTGGTGATCCTTGAGGGTGAGCTGGAGAGGGCAGAGGAGAGGGCCGAGATTGCAGAACTGTAAGCACAAAGAATCTGGGGGGAAAAAAAAATAATAATAACATCACACGCGCCAGGATAACTGGTCACATTCACCGATGCGAGCGTTGATGGGGTTTTTTTTTCTCTCCGCCTCCTCCAGCAAGTGTGGTGACCTGGAAGAGGAGCTGAAGAACGTCACCAACAACCTGAAGTCTCTAGAGGCGCAGTCTGACAAGGTGAGCCTGGCGTGGTCCTTCTTCTCCATCGCATCGTTGCCCAAACTAGATAAGCGATGACTTAGAGTTTATTGAATATGTTTAAAATTATCGTGTTTGCCGTGATGTGTCTCAGGTGTTCTCGATATTCCGTCAACCCTGTTTCATAAACATGCAATGGTCAAAATATTAGGAACGCCTCTCGGCATGACCCAGCGCAGGTCAACAGGACGTATCGCAGGCTTTTTGTATTATTACTGCATTAGTTTTAGCATCTCCGGCCAGTCCAGAATGAGGACTTAAAATGTAAAACTAATTTTTTCAAAAAAGAGAGAACAGTAAGGAAATGCAATTTTTTTTTTTTTTTTTACAATGTAGCTATTTAGCACTCGTGACTGCTGCGCCGTTGTCGCGACGGCGAACCTGATCACCTCTTATTCTCCCGTCCATGCAGTATTCCCAGAAGGAGGACAAATACGAGGAGGAGATCAAAGTCCTGAACGACCGGCTGAAGGAGGTGGGCTCGCGTCCGCTCGGGTTTGCTCGGGCGTCTCCGCGCAGCCGCGTCCGCGTGACTCGTCGTTTTTTTTTTGTTTTGTTTTTTTATTTGTTTTGTCTTTTCCGCAGGCGGAAACCCGTGCAGAATTTGCAGAGAGGACAGTGGCGAAGCTGGAGAAGACCATAGACGACCTAGAAGGTAGGCTCCGTTTTAACCCTCCTCTCGCATCCGCGGCCAACATCCTTGCTTTGCCTTTGTTTCGGGTCTTTCGTCGGCCTCCCGTCTTTTCCTCTGACCCGACCTCTGTGATCTCTCTCCTCTTCCTCCTCCCGATTTTCCTGCGCGACTCTGCCTTTTCCCGTCCCCGACTCCGCTTCCTGTCTCCCTGCCCGCCTGCTCGTCCGCCCTTTGGCCCGCAGACGAACTGTACACTCAGAAGCTGAAATACAAGGCTATCAGCGAGGAGCTGGATCATGCCCTCAACGATATGACCTCCTTGTAAACCTCGCACGTCCTCCATGACGTTCACGCTTTTCCCCTTCGCCTGATTGGTGGCACTCTGTCCCCTTTTCTCCACTTTCCCTCACTGCCCCTTTTCCATTAAACTGATGCTCAATAAAACAAACAAAAAAAAAAAAAAATTACCACTTTGACTGTGTTTTCCGTCCTTCTTTTCAATTAAGCCTCCTTTTCATTAATCTTTTCCTCTCATGTGCTTAAAATGTCTTGAGGATTTTATATTTTATATTTATTGGGCCACATTAAAAAAAAGTGCCTCGTCTACGACGATTTCGCAGAAATGAAATATGAAATCAAATATATCTCGACAACATTTGAAAAGAGGACATATACTGTATGCAGTGGTCTTTCAAGTTAAAATAAAGACATACACTCTCGCCCATAAAGTTGGAATATAATATTTTTTTTACCTCTTGCCTATTTATTGTTGATGGATAAACTGTATATGTTCTCAAAATGTTGTTGTCAAAGGTGATTGCTGATGTGTTAAAAAAATAGATAGTTAGATAGATAGATAGATAGATAGATAGATAGATAGATAGATAGATAGATAGATAGATAGATAGATAGATAGATAGATGTTTATTTGAACTCGAAATATAAACACCCCATTTTTATTGAGACTGTTTGAGAGAGGTGTTGACATATTTGAATGATTGTAATGGGTGATGATGAGTGATGGTTATGGGGACTGTAATTTGTGATGCTGTTGAGCCGTACTGGGTTACACTGAGAGGTGTCCCTAATATTTTGGTCATCCTATTCATATGCATAAGCGTGACCAAAATATTAGGGACACCTCTCAGTGTAACCCAGTACGGCTCAACAGCATCACAAATTACAGTCCCCATAACCATCTCTCACATATGGCAACACTTCTCTCAAACAGATTCAATAAAAATCTAGCATAAAACTCCTCTTGAAGGGAGAATTTATTGCGGGGGCTGATGCATTATAATCTATGGGGAACATGCAGTGGTCATAATGTTATGGCTGATTGGTGTATATAAATACATTTAACTGGCTTACCCTTTGCACCTGTGATATCAGTTGCTCCTTCGCCGCGCACGGCCATTGCGTTTCATACCTGCCGCCTCCCTCTTTGTCATTGCAGAGAAGCTATCAAGTGCAAAAGAGGAAAACTTAGGAATGCACCAAGTCCTGGACCAAACACTGCAGGAGCTCAGCACCTTGTAAGATGCCAAGGAGAGCATCGAGCAGTTCAAATTTTGTACAACATATTTTCTAAATGCCATCCAGTCTCTGTATTGTCACTTTTATTCCCGGTTGATAAAACACATGTAGCCCCTTTTATATATTTATGGTTCTTTTTTTGTTTTTTTCCTTGTCCCCTTTTATAATGGTTTTGGGTCCATATTAAGGTTCGGTGCTGGAAATTTTGTTGTTGACCAAACATGAGCACAAATAAAATTGATACTGATGACAATGTTCATGCTGTTGCTGCTGAAAGTAGTTTTGATGTGTTACGTTGTGTGTGTGTGCGTGTGTGTGTGGTCTGTGTAAATGTGAAGTCTGTGCATGTGTCTGTGTGGCAGTTTCAAAGCCATAGCCATAAGTTATCATTTAAGAGGTCTCACCCTTCAGTTGGCAGGTATGGGCATGTGCAGGACTCCTCTGAG
>CAAKHG010045191.1:0-47248 GCA_901007715.1 Dactylopterus volitans
AGGTGTTTATGCAGTACAATCTATGGTCCACAGTCAGTTGCCTATATCTGGAAACATATCTTTTTTTCTCTTCTGCTTCTTTTCAAATCACTGTCCAGAGTGATGAATCTGCATGAATACCTTGTATTTTAGTGTGGATGAACTTGACTGCAGAAGAAGTGTTAGACTAGTATGATTACAACCCTAGTCTAGTATAATTTATTTGTCAGATGACTTTGTGATCATAAATTATGTATTTCATAGATGCCTCAGAGCAGCATTCAGGAGATACCTGTTTAACTATTTAAAGAGGAGCATTGACAACACTTGATCAAATCACCATTTTGTGCTCTTACTGTTGAGTTTGGGATGATGAGAAGTTAATTTCAGCCTGGTGTTATCTGTGATATACAATTTGTTGTTGTAAAACAGGCAAAAAAAAGATTGTAATTTCTATTGTTTGTATCGCATTTTCAAAATTAGTCATGTTGCTGTTTTGTACTGTTATCACACAGCTCATTTGATTGGTTACCGAAAGAAGATTGCTGTTATGTAAATATGCAGCAGTTTTTTCTTTTTATGTCTAATCCAATATTAGTATGAATATATGGAAGTATATATGAATGCATGTATGTATGCATGTACTTACATATGTCAGCCTGACCTAATTTCTCTATGTGGTCATAGATGCACACAGGGGATTAGCATTTTTGTAAGGTATGTTCCATATGCTCTAAATTATCATCTTTGAAATATATCATATGCTGCTGCTGATGCAACAGAGGTTACAACTTTCAAAATTTCTATAGGAATATCTTTATGTGTGTAGTACATATGCATCTGTATCTACAGTTGCTAATTTTTACTTTTTACTTCAAATCAAACCTCGAAAGTGTGACTCAGTCTTAATGTGTAGCTATCTCTCAGATAGATGCAAAACTAAATAATAGAAAACAAATTGTGGGATGTCAGGGTGCTACATGAAGTTCCAGTGATTTTCAAACAGTGCCGAATCCGCAAGTTTTATCACGGAGAGAAGAAAACAAAGAGCTTTAGCGTTCACTATTTTCCATTGTTATGCATAAGGTCTCACAGTGGGGAGGTAACATGTTGAAGAGAATCCTGAACAAAGTGCACAACTTAAGTAATGCCTTGTAAATTTGAGTGTCTTGTCCAGACTCAAAGGTGGAGCCACAGGGAAAGAAAAGAGTTGTGCCATTTATTGTATATCAATAGATGCTTGAACGTCTTCCTATCATTTTGTCCTTGAACTCCTCTTTCATCGTCTCTTGCTCTCTCCTCTCTCATTCAATTATAGCGCTACATTGAACTCGGTCACCAGGAAGTCCACATGGTTCCTCTCTTTGGTCTTAAACGCCTCTGCAATGAGGCGTGCGGCGTCCTTGTGCTCTCGGCCTCTCAGGGAAACCCCATTTACTTCTAGGATCACTTGACCCACCTTCAGCTGGCCACAGTTGTGAGCTGAACCGCCCCTCTTAAAGTGAGAGAGAGAGAAAGAGAAATAGAGTGACAGAGAAGGTGAATTTAGTTGAAGAACAATAAGAGATTAGGCAGGTAGAAGTGGAGTACAATCGGTTCAATAATTTTCTAAACGAATTTAGAAACTTATGTCAGGCATTAAAGATTCACAAGTGGTTGAGGCCTTTACACTTTAATAATTCATGACCATGGTCGGGTCTCACAAACAGGCCCCTCCTTATACACAGTAAACAGACTCGCTATTAATAAGACGTACATGGAGATAATGCAAATGCATGCGTTTCCTACTGCTGTATATGAATTGCAGGAAAGGAGAGCACAATGGGGGCCAAAATGCTGGCAGACATTTGAAACTTCTTGCTCATAATGTTTTGTTTCAAACTATTCAATTTGCTTCTTAGAATTTTAAAGCCTTTGTTTAGGCTAACATCTGTATCGACAGCTTTTGCGTTTCACTGTTGTTTTCCAATTAACATAGCATATGGTTTCTTATTAATTCAAGAAACATTGCAGCATCAGTCCACAAATGAATATTTCATCTGTCACCATACAGGTCTTATACTGGATATAATATATAATGTAAATTATTGGGGTGGCATGACTCAGAAGTGTGAGTGGGTAAATAAAGCAACAGTAGTGCAAAGTGCCCGAAGTAGTGTCAAGGAAGAAAATTGTAATGAAATGCAGCCCATTTATCATTTACTCTTACTAAGAGGTTTTCCATCTCCCAAGTGCATTAACTCTTTTGAGTAAAGAAAAAAAACACTTTAAGTGAAGGTGGAAACTGTTTTGAAGTTTGTAATTTTCATCAACGTTTTTTAATGTTATACCTCCAAATTCCATTAATCCATGTTGATGTCACAATACTTAAAAAAAGAACTCCTGCCCCAGTATGACAAAAAACACAAACCACCTCCATCTCCAACCTATTCAACACCAGGTAACAGTGTTCTTTAATAAAATATATAAAAAAAAAAAAAAAAAAATCAAATGTTTGGATGAACATTTCTGTTACCCCTTTTCCACAAAGAAGTACCTGGTGCTTGTTCAGAGCTGGTGCCAGTGCCAAGCTGGTTCAACCAGTTTGCTTTTCCACTGGCAAGGAGCCAATTCAGAGCCACGTCATTACATCAGTGTGAAATGTGAGTATGTCAGAGCGCCACCAGCTTACCAGATTGTGGAAGACATGCGCCATTACCTTGTTTACCAGTTGCCAGAAAACATAATGAAGAAGAAGAGGAAGCATAAGAAGAAGCTGTCTGTCATCGCCATCATCTTCATGTTTGCGGTAATTACATCGAACACTGATTTCACTTGAGGAGACAGGTAATTATCAAAAATATATTGGATTTTGTTGTTAGCCACAGCCTGTAGCTTTGCAACTTAGCTTCGGCTATGCTTGCATCTTTTACATAACAGTTATACAAATGTAATAAGAGATTGATAGTATCTATGTAAATCTTTGCAGGTGTTTTTTTGGCTGATTACAAGGCTGAGGTTGCCTGTTGCCTGGGAACATCCACTATCACGCCACTGGTGGGACACCAATGTTGTTAATTTCAGCGCTGTGTCTCCCGGCAGTTGAGTGTCTTTATTTTGTATCTTACATTTCATTTACCTTTGACATTTACTGAACTGCTGCTCGATTACCTCATTAAAAAAAAAAAAAAAAAAAGATACTGAAGTTAACAAGACTGTTCAATTGTGGTTTGTAGTACTGATGTAAGTTGGTACAATGTTATGAGCAGACTTTTACCTTTATCTGCACTGTGTATTTCAGTGCAGCTTGGTGTGAGGCTTAGAAAATAAATCAGACACATAAACAAAACACAAAACAGCCTTCTTAAATGACATTTTTTTTATTAAAAAGTGCAAAAAAAGTCATTTACGCATGAGCTCCTCCAGCACATCATCATCTGGCCCATCAGTCCGATAAGGGCACTTGAGTTGTCTTCCAACCACTGTATGCTCTATAGCACGGCAGTGGTGAACTCCTGGTCCCTCCTGCGTTTTTCCTGGAACACCTCCTGTTCCTGCCTGCTCTGCTCCAGGAACTTCTATTCTGACCTCTCCAGGATTTCCAGGATCTCCATACTGGACTCCTTTTTGCTGTGTAAAAGCACAAGTTGATATACGTAAACATTTCAACAGTGTGGGAAATTATACCCCAGTGACTGTAGGTGGCATTAGTAAATTAAAAACATGAGAAAAACGCAAACAAGACAAACTTTTCTTCTTTTGATAGCGGATGGTCTTACGGGTTTAGGGATATGTTTAGAGATTATTATGCACAGAATCCAAGATGGGTGTGCAATGGGGTTCTGGTCTACTCTGGTATGACTCGGTCATGGTCTGAGCAAATCTTACCAGATCTGATCTGATGAGAAGCCGAGGAGGAGCAGGTGGGCGAGGAGGATCCGCTGCAGGATGGTAACAGTGGGCTGCAGGGCAACCCACAAAAGATGGGGAAGCAAGCCGGAATCCAGGCTAGGCTAAAAGCTAATCCCTTCAGAAATCCCTTCAGACCAGCAGTACCCGGATAGCTTTGGACAGCAAGATGGGGGCGTGCACAGATGCAGAGGCCTGGAGCTCCTCTTGTCGACAGTGTGTTTCTTTGTTTTATTTTAGTTAGTCTGTTTTTTCTCTGCTTGACCTGTCGTGCAGTTACCGTCTACAGCCAACAGGATCTTTTTCGTACTGGATTATGGAGCTAACAGTGCGTAATCGATGACTTTATAAATACTCACAACATACCGCTGGACATAGCTCAGACACTGGGCTCCCCGTGAATACTCATCTCAGCGGGCAGACGCAGGAAGCGGCGCAGGGAGAGGAAACGAAAGCGAGGCTGCCTGGCTGGTGTGCTTGCACAGTTGCGGAGAAGGCCACACAAACTGCCGCTGCCCAGCATTTTCCTCTCTAACGTCAGATCCTTCGCAAACAAGATGAGCTGAAGCTTCAGCTAGCAGCAAACAGGCTCGTACGGGACTGCTGCATTCTGCTGATCACGTAGACCTGGCTCCACTCATCCATTCCGGACACGGCTGTTGAGCTAACAGGCCGCACAGCACACAGACACGACAGGAACCGTGACCCCGGTAAGAGCAGGGGAGGGGGGCTCTGAATCTACGTGAACAACAGCTGCTGCACAAACGCCACTGTTACCGAAAGGCATTGCTCTACAGACCTGGAATTTATCACAGTTAGATGCAGGCCCCTGTACCTTCTGTGTGAGTTTACCGTTGTCATGGTGACTGCTGTGTACGTACCACCTGATGCTAACACTAGCACGGCTCTTAGCCACTTGGACAATGCTCTCAGCCAACAACAGAATGACCACCCAGAAGCTGTGCACGTGATCGCAGGGGACTTTAATCATGCTGATTTGAAAGTAGTGCTCCCTAAATTCCACCAGCACATTAAATGTGCCACTAGAGGAGCTAACACGCTGGATAAAGCCTATTCCAACATCAAGCATGGTTACAGGGCCAGCCAGCTGCCCCACCTCGGCTCTTCTGATTACATGTCAGTGCTTTTGATTCTGGCATACAAACCATTGAGGAAGAGAGCACCCCCAACAACATAGACTGTTAAATATTGGCCTGACAGTGCCTCTCAGCAGCTGCAGGACCGCTTCGAAAGCACAGCCTGGGACATTTCCTGCTACCAGGATCTGGAGGTGTTCACCACAGCAGTACTCGGCTACATCCAACACAGTGTTAACATCGTCACAGTGGACAGACACATCCGGGTGTTTCCTAACCAGAAGCCCTGGATGAACAAGGGAGTCAAGGATCTGCTGAAGGAGAGAAACAGCGCTTTCACGTCCGGGAGCAGAGACCTGTACAGCTGCGCTCGAGCTGCTGTGAAGAGAGGCATCAGAGAGGCCAAGAAGGATTATAAGCAGAGGATCGAGGAGAACTTCAACAGCAACAACAGCCGGCAGGTGTGGAGAAGGGTCCAGCACATCACCAACTTCAGATCTAGCAGATCTCGCTAGCGGAGGAGCTTATCCATTTCTTCGCTCATTTCGAGGTTGAGTCACCAGCAGGGCCCACACTGCAGCTGACATCCCTCCACAGTCACACCTTCACTGTGCATGCACAGGAAGTGAGGAGAACCCTGAGGGCAGTGAACCCCTGAAAAACTGCGGACCTGACGGTGTGACGGGGAGGGTGCTGAGGGGCTGCGCTGACCAGCTAGCTGGGGTTTTCACCAGCATCTTCAATCAGTCCCTCTTCCAGTGCTCCATCCCACCCTGCTTAAAGTCCTCTACCATTGTCCCTCTGCCCAAAAAGAACAATATCAGCAGTCTCAATGTCTACCGGCTAGTGGCACTCACCCCCATCATTATGAATTGCTTTGAGAAACTGGTACGGAGTCATATCACTTCATGTCTGTCACCCACACTCGACCCCCACCAGTTTATCTACAGAACCACCCAGTCCACGTAGGACACCATCGCCATCGCTCTGCACACTACGCTGACACACGCGGAACAGCGAGGGAGCTATGCGAGGCTGCTCTTCCTGGACTTCAGCTCAGCCTTCAATACCAGCATCCCGAGCAGACTGGTGAGCAAGCTGGTGGACCTGGGTCTCTCCTACAACATCTGCCACTGGATTCTGGACTTCCTGACAGACCACTCCCACAGGGGGAGAGTAGGACCCCATCTGTTCTCAGCACTGAGCACCAGCACCGGCTCCCCAAAGGGCTGTGTGCTAAACCACGACAACCACGACTGCACCCCCACTCACCCAAGCAACACCATCATCAAGTTTGCGGATTATACCACGGTGGTGGGTCTCATCTCTGGGGGAGATGAGACTGCTTACAAGGTGGAGGTGGAGCGACTGTCAGTGTGGTGCAACACCAACAATCTCATCCTAAACAACCTCCAAGTCAAAAGAACTGATAGTTGACTTCAGGGGATGTAAACCGGACTTTAAGCCCATCACAATAAATGGGGACAGGGTGGAGATGATGCCAGACTTCAGGTTCCTGGGCACCTACATCGGTGAAGACCTGATCTAGACTGCAAACTCCACATCTGTCCTGAAGTAGGCACAGCAGAGACTCTATTTCCTGAGGATCATCAGGAAGAACAATCTAAGACCTGAGCTCTTGGGGTCCTTCTACCGCTGCTCGTAATCGGTGCTGAGCCACGGCATTTCGCTGTGGTTCTCCAACTGCACTGCGGCAGAGAGGAAGCAGCTCCAGAGGGTCATAAACACTGCCCAGAGACTGACTGGCTGCCCTCTTCCATCTCTGGAGGAGGTCTTCACCACCCGCTGCCTCAGGAGAGCCCGTAGTATCATCAGGGACCCCTCACACCCCGGCCACCACCTCTTCAAAGTCCTTCCCTAAGGGAGGCGTTTCAGGGCCATAAAGTCTAGAACAAACAGACTTAACAACAGCTTTTTCCAAGAACTGTTGTTGCTCTGAACGCCACAAACACAAGCAAACCCTGAACAATACGTGCAACATTCCAGTCAGCCCATAAGCTCAATTTATACATGTCATGTGCAATATCCATGTGCAATATCTTCAAGCATACTATATGCAATATCTATCTTTCAACAGTGCTTTTCATCTTTTTATCTATTTATATTTATTTCTTTTTAGAGTTTATAGCTTCATTCTTTATGTTGTACAGTTATGCCCTTTTCCTTTTTTGTCTCGTGTTGTTATTGGGGTTTTTTTTGCGCAGATCATGAGAGCTGCTAATTTTTAATTTCGTTGTGCTTTCCTGTACAATGACAAATAAAAGGATTCTGATTCTTTGTAGTAGTCACAGGGGATTTCAACCACACATGTTTGAAGACTGTGCTCCCCAAGTTCAAGAAAATCATGGACTTAAAAGTCAGAGGAAAGGACATGCTGGACTTAGATGCATTCAAGGTCACACCATGCCCCCACCTTGGCTGTTCTGACCACTTATCTGTTATGCTGACACCTGCTTACAAACTGAAGTGCAGCAGGCCGGTGAAAATACAAACCAGGATTTGGCCAGAGAGTGCAGACTCGGCACTTCAGGACTAGTTTGCACACACGGACTGGGAGGTCCTCAAGACAGCAGTCTCCCAGGGAGACCAGACAGACATTGAGAAGTATACTGAGGTGGTAACCAGCTGCATCGCAAAGTGCACAGAGGATGTCACTGTACTGAAGACCTTCACTGTACGTGACAACCATAAACCATGAATGACTTCAGAGGTGCGCTCGCTGCTGACAGCCCGTGATGCAGCCTTCAGGGCGGGGGACAAGACTGCTCTCCATTCAGCCAGTCTGCGCTCTCAAAAGGGATCAAGGCCACAAAACGTAGCCATGTTGAGAAAAATCAGGGTCACTTCTGCAACACAGGAAATATCAGAAAGATGTGGCAGGGACTCCAAACGCTGACGGATTACAAGTCCAGGCAGGGCGACGACGACGCGTCTCGTCCAGACAGGCTCAACAACTTCTTTGCACATTTTGAAGCACTGCACTCGACAACCAGAGGGAGTGACGGGTGGTGTGTGTGCTTGCTTAGGTGCGTGTATTTAAGTCATTTGGATCCCTGAGATTTGCTCTCTCATTTTGCTGCAATACTGTTGTATGTACAACTGATGACAATAAAGCTGATGTGATTTTGAACAGTGTTTGTGGCGCTTCTTCCATGGTTAGATCTGGAGACAAACTGCTAACTAACGTGTTCACTACACTGTGCTCAATGGAAACCTATATTGATGCAGAGACATAATGCCAGCAAATATTTAAACAAAACAACCCTAACTTTGAATATTTTATATCTGGCTTACACATTATTTGACAGGATAATATCAGCTGAGCTTACATATCTGCTCCGAAGTCGCTTGCTATGGACACAATATACGCATACAAACTACATATAAATGTGTTGAGTAAAGTTAGGATAGCTGTGGCTAACATTCAACATTGTCAAGACGTTAAACTTACCAGATTCGTTGGCGTTAGTGGTCGTTTGCGACTCGTCCATCATTGCCGTGAACATGACTGAAGCTATGGCTGAGTTCAGGGCCCTGGTCATGTGGTTCGCTGGTCGGTTCCCAAGAACGTTGTGCAACACGTTGAAATGTGGAATTCTTTGTGTTCGACCACTGCCGCTGCATTCCATCTCCTGTCAGTGGTCTCTATTCTTTTCTAAGCTTTTTTAGCTTGTTGGGCAACTACTGCAGCAACCATCTCACGTATCTCTGCTTCATTCTGCATGCTCCCTCAAACTTTTTTTGGACTTCGGAAGAAGAGCACGCTGCCAGGAAGTGCTGGGTCTCCTGAGTCCACTGCTGTTTGGCTTTGGTGTCGATATTTCAGTCCACACAGAACTTGCTTCACTTCTGTTTTAGAAATGCTATCCGTGAACCCCGCCCACAGCCTTTGCTGAAATTGGTTCTTGAGCTAGACCAGCAGGAGTTGGTGCTTGCCTGGAACCAGTTTTGAGAACCAGGAGCCAGTGCTTAGGTGGTCAAAAAGCAAAGAACTGGTGCCAAGTTAGGCTGTGGCTCTGAACTAGCACTGGAACTAGCTCGGTGGAAATGGGGTATGTGTCAATGCTGTTTCATAAAAATTAACAATGGTGTTTGTCATATCTGGCACTTTGCTACGGTGACCAATGGGCACTACTACAGCCCAAAATACTTCAATTACAAGAAAAGAGTTACAAATTCATAAATCAGAACCATGATGCAGATTCAAAAACCCATACAAAAATAGAAAACGTGCAACAACAGAAACATGCTGCAAACGCAAAAACGTCCTACAGAAGCTGACACCAATGCATTAACAGCAAGCACGCTGCAAAAAGACACAAACTCCAAAAACAAATGCATGAGAAAAATGTGTTTCATATTCCGACATTTGCCTACAACTGGAGAACATTAAGTATGTTATCTAATTGTATAGTGTTGATGGCAAGAAAGATTTGTGTTGATATTTCTTGTTTATTGTTGATTGATATATGCACTGTATTTTGTAGTCCTTGATCCTCTGTATGTGTTTAGTGTATTCTTTTTTCTTTCATTTTGTTTATTCATGTCAAATGATTAAAAAATACTGAGAATATACATTGTATATGTATATACATATACAAGATATTAAAAAAAAAATCCCTCTCACCCTCATGGGGTAGTATCTGTAATCCTCAAGCTCAGGTCGTCTACTCGAAGCTGGGGAGTTTGAGGTAGGGGCGTCACAGCAATTTAAAATGTCGGGGTGTTCTCGGGGTGGCACATGAGTAAAATTATCTGAATCGATCATCAGGAAAATTAACCATCAATTATCAATTAATTGTTAAATTTTTATATTAAAAATAAATGCAATGTATGGCCGAAAATACTAAAGGAAATATGTTTCTTAATTAAACATTCATTCCAAGAAGAACATAACCTCTTTCAGAAACAAGTCAAAACAATGTCAATCATATGAAACAATCAGTCAGTGTCAGTGTCACTCTTGGCATACTTGGCAAGTTGCCTTTCTGTTCAACATGTCAAGTGTTTCCTTGTGAATATGGCACACAGCCACACTGCTCAGGCGCGTTTGTGTCATGGTAGTCCTAAGCTACGTAAATACAGGAGATGTGTATATTACATAATTGCGCATAATTTAAAGTTATCGGTAGCTTGCCACTTACATGACACTTCGACTTGAAAAATGCGTGGACGCTGTCTCTTCCTTTTTGACATGGTCCCTCTCTCATCCCTCCCTTCTTCTCTCCACCCCCCTCCCTCACAAAATATTAATAATAATAATAATAATAATAATAATAATAATAATAATAATAATAATAATAATAATAATAATGCCCAAGCATTCCTGACAGTTAATGACAATGACTGTCTATAATAAATATAGAGGAGGCTTTGAATGAATTGCAGTAAATATATTAAGAGAACAAAAATGTCAGAATTCCATCCTAACAGATATTTGTTTAAAATGTTGTCATGACCAGCATATGACTTAATGCTTAGATAAATGCTTTGTGGTATTACAGTGGCATTGACCTTTGACTTTTGACGACCAAAGTCAAATCAGGTCAACCTTGAATCCAAATTGACGCAAACTGGAAGAAGCACTCAATCCACGTTCAACGAATATTCATAGAATGTAACTAATCTTCGAAAAGTTGACCTCTGACCTTTTAGATACTAAATGTCAATAAGTCATATCATTTTAACCTTTTAGACATTTGTGTGAAAACTTGTCACTTGTCAGTCAGTTTACTTTCCTCTTTTAAGTGTGACGGCCCAAAGTAGACAGCAAACCAAACTCCATTTACAGATGACATGAGTCAGGATAGAGCCTTCAGCTCCAGAATTAAATGCGGACTCAAGAAGCATACAGATGGAAATTGAAGTGAAACTGTAACAAGAAAAAAGTAAAAACCGCTGTTTGGCATGCATTGTTAAAATCAGTAAAAAAAAACAAACAAGGTTCACAGGTATTTTCAGCTTTACATTACAGTAAACAAGAGACAATGAATAAAAATAATCTAAATTAGTTTATAGACTGGCTTAAAGTTGCACTGACCGAATAAAGTAAAATTTCTGAGTTACGCACTAAAGTTGAAATAAAACTTTTTTTTTTTACAAAGTCATGAAAATACTCTTAAATATACCTGAACAAAATGCATTTCAAGTTAAATAACTCACAGACAATGCTTTCAACAGCACCACACAGCTGGATGACGATGGAAGAACTCTCCTGATCTGCTTTGGCCAATATATGCTTTTCTCTCCCTCCCTCCCGTTGTTCTTTTCCCCTACTTCCTATCGACAGGAAGTTGTCGAAATAAAAGCACAGAATAAATAGAAGGCATTAAAAAGTACTACCTGCCACTATAAACGACAAAAATAAAAAATAATCCGCATTATGTTTTGTGAGGTCCGACGACCATGATGTTAATTTTTTGACCACATAAAATCTACTCAGCTCATCCTTTTAAGGCTCTCGAGATGTTGCATTCACAAGAATGGAATGGGCAGACAGACGGACACCTAAAAACGCATCTCTGGGCTGGGCTATCACGAGCGCAGAAGCATAAACACCTGAAAATAACAGGTCATTGACAATAACAATATGCTCCACAAAGACTCCAAACCAGCATCTATTGGGGCAAAGTCTTCTATTTAAACTACTCACACTCCAGCGGCTTCTCCCCTTATGGGTGGGAATGGTGACGTTGAAATATAGCTGCCAGCCGTGTGAATATTCTCTTCCAGGTCCAAATCGACACCCCAAATAATTAACCAACACATTATTACTGGTAATACTTGTTCACTACTTGCCTCTCTCTGTCCTGTAGATGCCCACAGCCCCAGTCAACTACACCGGACGACGGCTGTGGTGACGTGTGACCGAACCTAAAGAGGAAACCGCTCACCAGTGTCTGCCACCAGAATGTCCAGTTGCCTGAGAAGGAGAAAGAAATAGAGAGAGCACAACATATCACGCCGAGTGGTTCGATGGGAACGAAAATAATTAAAATGTATCTGGTTTTTTCCCCCACGTGTATGAAACTTGCAAAGCCATCTTTACAGTGTTTTTGCTGAAATGTTCTCACTTGCCACTCACCAAGCTGAACATGAAACCTCGGGGAGTGGGAAAGGGAGTAGAGAGAAAAGAAAAGGAGTAAAAAGCAGTGGCATTTCCAGCGCAGTATTTCGCCCACCACAGCGCGTAGTGTTGGGTGTTATATGTAAATAAGCTGGCGACAAGCCTTCTGAGGTGGAGAGGGGTGGGGGGGCTAATATTGTTACATATGAGTGTTATCTGTGAGGTTTAAGGTCAAATACAGCTGCCCGTTATGGTATTGGAGGAAAGTTGGAGGATTAGATGCCATAAGAGCCACAGAAAGAAATTATTTACAGGTGATTTCAATGTAGTGGAGTGAATATTTTTCGCCTGAGCAGTTCTTGATCAAATTGCTTCGAGGTGTCTGTTTGCTTCATACAAACTACTCTTTGCTTCTCTTTCTATTTTCGAGCTGCTACTCAGACAAAAGCTTTGAGATGTTTATGTAAAGTATCTGCATACTCCCACAAAGCTTGCTTGATTGCCCCTGGACACAAGTGAGCCTCGTCCAATTTTTCTCTCTCCCTATTTTACAGAGATATTGAACACCATACACGTCACATTTAACATGGTTTTAGATGGACTGCTATAACAGAATACTTGTGATCCCTCAGCACCTGGATTACTGGATTTTAATAACCATATCATAAAAAGCCATTGAACACTGCCTATACAGTGATAAAGAGTACAGGGTTTATTGGTGGAGGTTGTGATTTTTGCACTTTATAGCCACTGATAATGTCTGGGCATTGTGATATTTGAGATCTACTATCATTTCAAAAGCATGCCAAAATAAACCTGTCAGTAATGTATTTTTAATGGTTTTATAGAATTTTGATATACATATTGATGAAAATTGCCAGAGGACCAACTTGACACCGGGAACATGAGCCAAAAAACCATTTCACCACTTTTAAGCAAAGTCCTTAAAGTCCTTCCAGCAAATGGAAATCAACAACTTCATGACAAGTTGCTTACAACATGTGCTGAGGATTATCAGACTGAACACAATAGACCAGAACAACTAATTGTGTTTTTAACTTCCATTTTCCAAATCTAGCTTAAACAAGGCCATGATAAGTGCATTCTCTACACATTTTTTGAGATCTACCACACCACTGCATTGTATTCTAACTCTTCATGTTCAAAATTTCTGTGAAGAGGAAGCGTTCCAATACGCTAGTTGAGCAAAAAAAAAAAAGTGAAATCAAAATTTTACTTTGGCTGAAGTTCTGAACAACACTTAATCCAACCGGGGAAACTGTAGATCAAATACAATTCAAACAACTGTCAACATGTTTGTGTTGTGACCATTTTGTCATTCTAACTAACTAAATTACTACCGTAAGTTGTCAGATATTTTGCTTTTGTGTGCAGATGTGTGCTCCAATATTGTATAATCAAAGTACTGTCATTGCAGGATTTTTATGTAATGACCTTATATAAACTGGTTTTAATCTAGTGAATAATCAGATTGTGAAAAAGCACTGGGGTTTACCTTTTGAAATGCTGTTATGATGATGGTGCCGTCGACATACTTTGGCAGCATAACATGAATGTCTAATGTGGTTTGCACATTTCCTGTTAAATATTGCCTGACTTTGAGCTAATTTTGTTCAGACTCCTGTCTTTTGTGGTGCAACAATTAATTAGCTTTACTGTAGTGGTCCGCCCCTTCATAAAAGCAGAGGGTACTATCAACTGTGAGCACTGCATCCAGTGTGAGTAGAGGTGCATCGTGTATTGCAGACAGAACAAGCACTTCACTTGAAGTATACTGACACCTGGACAATGCAGTGTGCTGTGATATTAATACAACAGCACATCAGAGTTCCTCTGGCAATATGAACCCAATGGTATTTGTTTTGTTTTTTCCTCCGACAAGTCTTCTGTTCTTTTCAGGCACAATGGAATTTTGTACATTTATTTCTGAGTTTATTTTCACTGTAACGTTTACTTATTTGCACTCCGCTCAGTTCTGTTGCTGGCTCACTGCCACTGCATCTTGTTTGATCAATAAAAATATTAATAACATGTTATTAACATGACTAATTAGCTTTGTCAGTACATTTCATAAATAGCAACTACTAAGAGTAACACACTTAATTCATTTAACAGAATCTTATTAAAGTAACAGGATGATCTTTAAGTGATTATTGGCCCAACGGTGATGTGGCTGGGCTCTTTCTCCATTGATGGCGTTATGGAGGAAGCTGTCAGACACCAAACAGAACGAGGACCACAAAAGCGTCGCGTTCAACAGTTTATTAAAGGATTTGGGGGAAGGGAGTGTATGGGTGTGTGTCCAGAGCTGAGCGGCGTCTCACTGAGATGGCAGGGTTGGTTCCAGGGCACGCTCGTCAAAGGTCCGGAGTCACGGGGCAGGAGATCAGAGAAGCAGCCAAGCAAGTCCGGTTTCACAGGTGGGAGTCAGAGGCGTTTGAAGACAGGCAGGTAACTGGTGCTGGTTTGCAGACGGTCTGACAAAGTGGGGACTGAAAGACAGGGCTTTATATACAGAGGGTGATCAACAGAGAATGCAGTGCAGCTGGCAGGTTAATGAGTGCAGGAGTAGACACAGGTGTGGCTCCTCAGACAGAGCAGAGACTGGAGCGGCAGATGATAGAGGCAGAGAGGGAGAGCTCATGACAGAAGCAGTACGGGTGCTTTGAAAGGCCAAAAATGTACAATATAAAACCTATGTCAACACTGCTGTATTCACGCAATTGGGCTAACAACTAAAAAGGACACGATAATCCACATTAATGAAATATTTTTGTCTGTTAATTATTCTCTGTCAATATATATTGTTGAGGTTTTATTTTACAATGTTACTATGTGATAAGTTAAATTACACCAGTTATTCATTTTGACTAATATTTGTTGAATAGTTTATGGAAAGAATCCATGTAAAAAAGTTAATGGTGACCTTGATTGACGATGATTTGAGGGAATTTCTCATGAAATCATAAAATATGAGAGTTTTGAAACTGATTTAAAAAGTCTCTGAAAGGTGACATGAAAATTCCATTGGATTCATTACTAGGCGACCTTCAGTATGTCCATGTCAAGTTTCACCTAATTATACTTCACAGTGGCAGTGAAGTTTAAAGTGAAGGTCACAAAATATGATCATTGTAATATTCTCATTTTTGCACTGTCACATCAGAAAACGTCTTTGATGAGTGAGGTAAAAAAAAAATAATTCACTCAAGTCAATTTCTGGAAGACCCTCACTATTTCCATGTCAGGTCTCATTAAATATTTACAGTTAAAGAGAATTTTAAAGGGAACGTCACCTCAAATCACATGAGCGCACCTGCCTAATGTGGTCATTTCTGGAGTCATAATACAGTCCTTGGTGGGTGCTTTAAAAATTAAAATGGATTAGTCCTCTGGAAGACGCTTATTATGACCATGCTAGGTTTCTAAACACATTTAAGATACATTTACAGGTAAAGTCGTCTCCAGTCACAATTTATAAAATAACATCCTCATTTTTAAACTACTGTTAAAAAATATTCAGACTGTATTCTTCTTCTGAATCGCCACCATCTGTGCTCGGTGGCCGCAGTCTGGACGCATGCGCGGGTTTGTTGCTATGAACGCCGGGTCCGTTGCTATGAACGCCGGACTCGTCGTTAACAGGAACAGTACAAAATTACTTCCGGGTCAAAAAAGTAAACTCGACTCCACGTGAATTCCCAAAGTGCACAAAGTAAGTCAACGCGGTCAAATGTAGTTTTCACGCTCCGTAGCACAGCTGCAATTTAACAGTTCCGCCATTTGGGCGAATGAGCAAGCGAGGTTCTGCACTGGCGGAAGCTTTTAGCCGCTGTTTAGCCACAACAAGCTAGCTCGCATGGTCGATGTATGATCGCTGCTGATTCTGTGTTTGCCGCAGTGCTATTCTCTTTATTAGACTGTTGTTATGCTATTTTTGGTTATCATAACTAACTTACATTAAAGATGCAGTTGAAGCCTTTATGACAGCAAAAAAGGAGAGAAAAACAACACGAGGCTGAAAGCGTCTCTTCAGTGTGACTGACGCTCATCCTGGAACATTTTGAGTGAATGTAACAGGTCTGCGACTGTACTCTCGGCATGTCTTTTCCTGCATGATCAATTGATCAATCAGTTGTCAAAAAGTAGTTAAATGAAAGTCTCAGTATATCAAACCCCATTTTCTCACTAAATATCAGTCCAAACCATAGACTGTATAAAAGAGGGCCAAACTTCTAAGAGAAATCACTTTACACATATATATCACTGAAGAAAGACACAAATTCTCACAAGTGAGAAGCTGGGACAGAGAATGTCTGACATTTTTCTTTGAAGCAAAATTGAAATGCTTAATCAGCAATCAGAATAGTTGGATTGTGAGAGTATTTTGTCACTGGACTGCACCCAGATCCAATGAGATTACCATTGATCAGGTATGGATCTTCGACATCAGAAGTCCGAATTTGAAAGGGAGACAGACTTATTGATAATATTGCGGGACTTAAACTTAAAAACAATCCAAGCATACATACAAAGCTACATGACTACAGATATCAGTGTTGCATTACAGTAAATGTAGATGATCATCTCATGTCTAGGTTGATACACAAAGAATGATGCATCAATCTAAATCAATGATAGATATAAGGATAATTGTATGAAGTGTTTACATTGTCATCAAGTCTTCATCTTTGCTTTCATTGCTTTCTATCTCTCCTGCAGGTGAAGTGACTGACTTTGCAAAGAGACAGAGTCCCTGAGGAAGCAGCCAACCAAAACGTTGGTTGGTTTTAGTTGGTTAGTGTCTTAAAGTTTCACTCACTTATTCAGTGAATTGTACGACCCTGGCTTGGCATTTAATCTCAGGTAGTTATTACTGTGTAACTGGTAGCAACTTGTAACTGTATTTCTCTCCCCAGACGAGTTGCATGAAGATGAACATGAAGATTGAGGAGAAGGATGCGAGTCTTGTAAAGAAAGAGAAGAAACACAAGCAAGAGCAAACCTCTCAAACTAAAATAAAAAAATGCAGCATTGATTCAGGTGATGGGAACAGAAAGAAGAAAGCCACAAGAGTCAAGGGGGTTGTTAAAGAAGAGGAGTGTTGCGACGTAGGTGGTGAATTGCAAGAGAATAAGACAAAGAAGAAGAAGAAGAAAGTTGTCACAGACTCTTTAAATGACATCAGTGGCCCTGATGTTGCAGGTGTAAATGACAATGGAGTCAGCAAGAAGAAAATAAAAAAGAAACGGCTCGCTGATTATGAGAGTCAAATGGAGGCGGAACTGGTCACAGTAAAAGAAGAGGAAGGAGTAGGAGGTGAGAAAAGGCGGAAAAAGGAGAAAAAAATGAAGCATGAAGCTTCACAAATCAAACCAGAAAATCTGAAGAAAGAGAAAATCGAAGAAGAGCAGGAAGTGCCAAAGAAGGAAAAGAAAGCAAGGAACAAGACCTTAGTTGCCAGCACAGAAGAGACTGAGGCACAAATTAAAGATGGGGAAAAAAATAAAAATGATGCTGAAGAGGCTGGGATAAATGGAAGAAAAAAGAAAAAGAAAGCCAAAGCAAATCTAGCTGAGAATGGAGTGATATTAGAAATGCCAGAGGGAGAGAGTGGTGAGGCTGAGGAGGTGAAGCAGAAAAAGAAAAAGAATAAAAAAGGCAAAACTGACCATGATACTGCGGCTAATGGAAATGGAAATGAAGTTGAAACATCGGAAATCAAAAGCAAGAAGAAGAACAACAACAAAGCAGCATCAGACACAGACAAACCCAAAGATGCAATTGAGCAGGAAATGGAGGTGGAAGATGATATCGTCAACGGGGGAAAAGACAAAGCTGCAAAGAAGATTATTGTCATAGATGAAGAAGAGAGAGAGCTAAAGAAGAAAAAAGGGAAGAAGAGAAAGCATCCTGAAGTCAGCATAGTAGAGGAAACTGAACCAGCAGAGAAGAAAAAGAAGAAGAAGAAAAAAAAGGTGAACTTGGAAGGAGACGAGCCATTATTACCTAAATGTGAAGAAGCTGAGGAGGAGGAGGGCTGGAGCAGGGGAACGCCTGTCACACTGGCAGGAGACACAAGCAAGAAAAGCAAAAGCAAGAAGAGCTCTACTCAGGTGGAAACGCAGGAAACTGGTTTAAAAACGAAGAAGAAGAAGAAGAAACCAGATGTGGAAGGCCAGCATGTGAGTGTGTATCCTAAGAGGTTATTGATGCTCGTTTTCATAAATGGCTGGTAAAATTATGTGGGGTTTGCTGTGTTTCAGGAGTCTCCCCAAGTGGGCGTGGTCTCCCGGTCAGAGAGGACGGGAAATGCTGACGAGGTGACCATCAACCAGGTGAACA
Source organism: Dactylopterus volitans (assembly GCA_901007715.1). NCBI lineage: Eukaryota > Metazoa > Chordata > Actinopteri > Syngnathiformes > Dactylopteridae > Dactylopterus > Dactylopterus volitans. Next base: position 18,418 of record CAAKHG010045191.1, read on the forward strand.
AGTCTCTCGCTGTGCTTCAGTCATAAGGAAAAGTGTCATTCTAGGACATGTGCTTATTTGCTTTCTAACTTTACAAGACCCCCTCTGTGGACCGTCACGTTATCGCGGTGGAGTTGTTGGGGGCAGCAGCCCCTGGTAGGGTCTCCCATGGCAAATTATTCTTGGGTGAAGGGTCAGACAAAGAATGGTCCATCAAGACGCGTATGGGAAGAAAAACATTGAAGGACCAGTGTGCGCTGCCTGGTCCTTACCAGGGCCCCACCATGGAGCCAGGCCTGGGGAAGGGGGCTGTCAGCGAGCACCCGGTGGCTGGACCTTCGCCCATGGGGTCCAGTCAGGTCCAGCCCGAGCCAGAGACATGGGCCCGTCCTCCAGCAGGCCCACCAACTGCAGGAGGAACCATATGGGTCTGATGCAATGTGGACCTAATGGCAGCCATTGCTGCCCCCCCCGCGACCGGGATAAGTGAAAGAAGACGAGACGAGACGACACTAGACGAGACTTTCCAAGATTGATAGTGACCAAAAATATTTTTCGAGGCTACAGAGTTCTTTGACCACCAAATTCTAAGCAGTTCATTAGTGCAAATGGATCAATCAGTCAGAAAATGTGAATTATTTCTTTAATATGTGATGGCCAATATTTGTCTGCATTTTTGCTGTTTGTTTTCGTGTAACTTTAACAATTTTCCTAAATGTAAAGTGTTGATGTGTTTTTACACAGTAAATCTTAATGAAATGTGTTGTGGTTCATCAAAGGAAAGGACGCAGGCTTTACCAGTGGGGACTGACCAGGACTCTCAACCACAAAAATCAGTCAAACCTTCGGTTGGTACCATCCTCAGTGCTCCACACACAACATAACCTGTGATCTCTCTTTGACTTTTCCTTAAAGAAGTATTCCCCCATTTTAGTGAAACTTGGGGATTTTGTCTGGGCAGATGTTTAAGCAGGATGTGCAAATTTTGATGTATCATGATAAAATCCTCCATCCGACTCTCTATGCCTGTCTATGAACTGCCACTGTCGATGTGTAATGCCAGCTCTCTCTTATAAATCTGCAGTCTACCCGCCTGAGTAAATTTATTTCATTCGTTTTCTAATACTTGTCTCCGATGTCTTCTCAGGGATTGGGCCAGTGGAGCACCGCCCAGTTCGAGAGCTCTGAGCAGCAGCAGAAGTTCCTGAGGTTGATGGGCGGCTTCAAAAAAGGCTCACAGCCGGTTCTGGCAAACACTGGCAGAGCAAATATGGCGCTGAGCAAAGATGCGGAGCAGCATTTACAGCAGGGGCTTCTGGGAGAGTTTGAGCGTGCCCAGTCACGCAGAATGGACTTTAATAACAGGGGGGCCGGACTTGGCTTTGCTGCACCCTCGAATAAGAAGTTCTCCATTGACATCAGTGCATGTCGATCGGTCCGCTTTGATGATTGATCAAAGTGTGTACAGTGGTCTGAAAAATTTTTTTTGGTTGTATTAAATGTGTTTCTGTGGAGTATTCGCTTTTAAATGCACATTGTTAGATCACCAACAGGCTATTGTTAGTCCGTCCATACTGTTTTTGTATATCGAGGCAATGGCAAGTCACTGTCGCATGAAAGTGCCATGATGACCTCTAATCTTTGCATGTCTCAACCGGTGAGTCTCATTTTGGATCTCATTCTTTCATTCACTAGCTCATAAGCAGCCTTCAGTGTTGGTACATGACCTCAACCGGAAAATTGAGTTTTCTCCTCTTGCTAAGGAAGTTGACAATTCCTCGCGAACTTGGGAGGTGGACATGTCATCTTAATAGCGCTTTGCTGCCTCCTAGTGGGGTTAAGTATGGCTGGTTGGGTGCTCACTCGTTTTCAAGCTCGCAATTTTTTTATTTTTTTTTTTTTACTCTAAAGTGCACTGCTTAGTTTTGCCTGAAAAACTGAAAATGTGATAAATATTACACATTTGACGCCTACTGGGAGAACAAGTGAGATTATAAAGAAACTGGGGAACAATGGGTCAAATACACATTGTATTTGCTTAGGTTTGCTTAACATGTTGCTGACAAAAACAGTTCATCTCATCTCATCGTCTCCCCCCGGTTACGGGTCGCGGTTATGCTGGAACTCATCCCAGCTGACAATGGGCGAACGGCGGGATACACCCTGGACGAGTCGCCAGCTCATCGCAAGGCCACATGAAGGAAGTCTGTTAATTCACAGATCAAACATGAACACAAGCAGCTGATTCTATCCATATTCTTTATTACACATTAAGTTGAATACTGTTCTTTGAAGATCTGGAGAATGTTGTGTCTGCTCTCCAATTGGACCACAGCAAAATTTTGAATTGACAGATAAAGTATGTGGAACTGCATCCACCTATGGAGAAAATGGACGAGGACAATGAATCTCTTTGAATGGGTTTGCATTAAAAGGGGAAACTCAATGATTTTGATAGTCATTTTTATTTCATTCATGTCCATGGCATCCACTGTAAAGCGAAGAAAAAAATATAAAGTCCCAAATACTCATTACTTCATAGATAAAATGGGAAAATGTATGTTATAGGCACATCATCATTAAGTATCGATAATGCGCTGGAAAACAAATTTTGACCATGTGTTGTACTTCAATACTTCAGGTATGGTAGCTATGTGCAGATTCTCTCAATAATCACATTCATTCTCTTTAAAAGCTGGAATGTGAATATTTATTCATATGTTCACTTGAAACTGGAAAAGTCGGGAAGGAGTAAGGACGGCTAAACTTCAGAATATTAAAATCTCTAGTTTTTCCTCACTTAAAAAAAAGAAAGAAAAAAAGTCAGCCACATACATGACATCATGCACCTTAGAGCTTCAAAGTGATGTGCGCACTCTGCAGCAGTTTGGTCAAATCCTTAATCCAGACCAAACGCAGCCACTGCTGTGTGCAATGGCCTCTCTGACACATACATATGCAACCAACAACTCGGACCAAACGCGAAATCACCTGATGAGTTCATTTTTATGAGCAGACCGGAGCGCCCGGCATCTGTGAGAGACATTTCTTCACTGGGTGCAACATTCTGATGCCATTCGAGTCCCGGCAATTAGTCAGCTGCAGCATCACATCCTGAGTAAACGGTTTCTATTATCTGCAGTTCTGATCTGGTTACCGTCAGGTGCTTCGAGGGCGACTTCAAAAATCCATTTTTCCTCAAACACATACTTAAATGAATGAAACAGTCACTACATTTTTAACTAGCTATCCTGACAATTTTGCTGTTTGGTCCGATGTTGCACCAGGTGTTCTCAAGCTGGCACAATTAAACTTAAGCAAACAGTGCAGAGGGGAAAGTGATGCAACGATGCGCTTAAGAAACATTGTTAGACCAGGAAAGATGCGCATGTCGTCCAGTCTCTCGAAGCACACCTGGAGCAGAGAGAGGCCACTTGACAACACAGTGGGAAGGAGGCGGGGGGGGAAGCTGTGTGTTCCTTGTGGAGGGGTTAGGCTTCAGGCATCTCACGCCTCCAGATACTCCGGCTGCACTCGTGCCACTTTGCGGAACTCTTTGGTGTGTGTCTGCGGACACTGCATCTCGCACCAACTGACGGGAACCATCTGTACACCTGGTTTACAGGGGAAAATATTTATTTGCACAAGTACAAGCATTGTCATGTTCAACTTCAGACTTAGAAATATTCCTTCTTATATCAGTCTCATTGCCTTTAAATATGAGAGCACTCTACAACATGGGTTTAATCAGAATCAGAAAACCTTAATTAATCCTGGAGGAAATTGTATGGTCAAAGTTGCTCCATGCCAGTATAAATATAAAGATACTGGGAAGGAAGCAACAAATGACAAAAATATTATAAAACATTATCTCAAGGAAATTGAATCGAAGCAACTGGACTTGTTATTGGTCTTGGGAAGACGTTTCACCTCTCATCCGAGAGGCTTCCTCAGTTGTTGATGATGAAGTAATCATCAAGTAATCTCGAATTAATACTGTAATTACCGCAGTAATCAAGAAGTAATCTCCCCTTCATCAACAACTGATGAAGCCTCTCGGATGAGAGGTGAAACGTCTTCCCAAGACCAATAACAAGTCCAGTTGCTTCGATTCAATTTCCTTGAGATAACCATGACCTGGGTGGGTGAGAACATTCACAGGCTTATTATAAAACATTACAAAAAAAATATAAAATTGACCCAATATGAACAATATATAAACAAATTAAATAGAAACAAATCAATAGAAACTAAAGTACGCAGACATTAAATGTAAAGTACCTCATTGAAACAGAGCAATATATAACAGACATACAGTTGCAGGATGTGCTGACATTGAAATGTGCAAATACTGCTGTGCGTATTTACTGCAACCCTGACACTGATTAAGCATAACGTTATTAACACTGCATGTTTCTCATGGTATATAATGCAACAGCCCTGCAACAAATTCTCCTTTCAGGAGTTTCATGTTAAATTTATTGATTCTGTTTGAGAGAGGTGTTGATCATGATTGTTACTGGGACTGTAGTTTGTGATGCTGTGTAACTGTACTTGGTTATACTGAGGTGTTCCTAATATTTTGGTCATCCCACTCACATGCATTAGGGTGCCAAAAGTTTAGGGACACCTCTCAGTGTAAGTGCTCACGGAAGTTCTTATGCTCGCTAAAGCAGTTGTACCTAAAAGCCCTCGGACGTGCCGCGTGGGTTGGAAATCATCCCCACAACTTTTTTTTTTTTTTTGGCAGCGCTGTTGCATTATTTTGTGGGACACATGCACTGGTCATAATCTTATGCTTGATTGGTCTATATCACATTTTCCATAGCAAATCCAAAACACTCGTGTCATCCAGTATTGGCATTAAGATGTCCACTGATTACTAATGGCTGTCAAACACAGCTGCTTTCTCTCATGATTCATGATGTAACGAGCGAAATGCCTTGAGGTGCAGCGTACTGCGAGTCTGCCTGCAAAGCTAAACAAGTTTGTGTTTGTTCAGTGCAATTTGGCTTCCATTCATTCTCATAATTGCGTTTGCGTTTCACTACCAGCTGCTTTCAAGAGGTGCAGGAAATGCGGGTTTTCAAGCACTTTCACGCTCCACCATGTCTGTGTAGTATTGCTACACGCGAGCACTTGCAACACAAGTTGCTAAATCAAACATGACAGGACTATTTTTGGGTTCTGAGGAACTTTAGTGGTACAAACCTGTTTCCTACTATCGAAGTCAAGGCAATTGCTTGTTGCTCTCTGGTTATTCAAAATTGCAGGAATTTTATTGTGTTTAAGGTTCAGATAAGGTTGCGTGATGCAGCACGGAAAGTTACCTGCTTCACTGTGGGCCACCACCACCCCCAGTTCATTCTCTGCTGTTGTCAACAGGTAGTTAGACTGCACATCACCAAGAGAAATCTGAGGTTGCAGGTCAAGGGTCAACAATGAAAAGGTAAACAACATAAATACACATGATCAAAAATGAGACATTACCAATACATGAATGCTCGAAGTGCTATTGCCCTCTAAAGCTTTTAAAACTAAAAGCCCTGAGACACGCCTTGTGGGTTAGAATTTATCCCCATAACTTCTTAAGTTATCCTATACAAACACCAACAAAAACACAACCACAAAAATCTTAAATAGTGCCGTTCAAAGGAATGCTGCGAAAAAGTTCCTGGATCTGGATAATCCAACTTACTAGAATCTAATAAACTGTTTCCTGGGACAAATCCAACCGCTCCCAACACATTTCATCAAAACTATTTCATCACTCTTTGCTGACAGACAAACAGTCGGCAAAAACACTTGCTTTACTCAGTCTGAATAACAGAGGCAAGACAAAAAATGCACTGTTGAGTGGCGTTTGTTAGTCTTTGACCGTGGGTTTGGTGAAGGATACCACTTTTGCCAGGACAATATCTCCAGGTCTGAAACTTTTGTATATCTCCACCTGTGACAACAGAGAAAGGGCTTCACACTAAGCAAGAGCAGCGGAGAAGGCTGATGAAAATCTGAGACCATCATTCAAACACACCTTGTCTTTCTCGGTCGCTCGCACATCTTCTTTCCTGCAAAGTCACGGAGCAGCTTCAGTAAAGACTCAGGCAGAACACCGATTCACTATGGAGCCAGTTTTTGGTGGTACCTGATGGTTCCTCTGAAGCGGTCCTTCAGCGGGGTGGAGCCTACGTAAAGGATGTGGACCTTGGCGAACCTGGGGTTGATGCTGGTCACCTGTCCAATCAAAGAACAAGAAAAAGCACTGCCTGTTTGATAAAAACGTATTTATCTCATCATGTAGAGTGCGAGATGGGTTTAAAGATCATGAAATTATCTGGCACCATTTCACCAGAATCAGAAAAAGAAATACTTTTTTAATCCCGGAGAAAATTGTATGGTCACAGTCAAATGTGCTCCACAGCAGTATAAATAAATATAAGATGCAGGAAAGGAAGTGCCAAGATATAACAAATCTAACAATATTACAAAATAGAAATTGACCCAATATCAGCACTATGAACAATTTCTAAACATGGCAAATATATAAACAAATCAATGGAATCTACGTAAAGTGCAAAAGAGATGTAAAATGCTTCTTAGAACAGAAGTATGTAGCAGACAATAGTACTATCAATATGATAAAACAGACATGAGTACATTAGCAGTGTGCAAAAAACTGCTGTGTATTTACTGCAGTTAAACGGAAGAAATAGTAGTCTGATGGCCACAGGCAGGAATGATGGTGGAATCAGCCTCTCACTGAACGAGCTCCCGTTACCGAGACTGTGATTCATACCTTACAAGTGACTATTGCTCCTACATCTGGCAGTAGCTGGGTTTCCGTTTCCCTCACAACTGAGATCACGGGTAACTAGGCAGACAAAGATCACAAGCATTATTTACAACAAATACTGCAATGAAAAGTAACCACTGATCTGCAATGTTTTTATTATCATTTTGTTTGGGTTTTTTTTTCCCCTAAAGACCTACCATACAAACTGTGTTGCTATTCCATCAGAGGCACTGAACACACCTACTGTTGCTCACTCATAGTCACAAATGTTGCACAAAGTCACCATTTTACTTTTCTTCACCCCTTACCCGCCCACCAAACCCCTCACCTCCTCTCCCTCGTTTTTTCTGAGTACGTAGCCTGCTAGTGAGGAGTATATGTAGCCGTGACGCAGATATACTCCCGTGCCAGGATTGCAGTCCTCTACACTGCATAGTTTGTCACCTGGGGCGGGGGGACAGAGGAGGTGTCAGCAAAAGTTAATAATTCCAAATGTATGCACGACTTAGGTATTCGAGAGCACAGCTTTTCTGCTAACATCCAAGTAACAAAAAAGTGGACAAAAAGGGTGTCTGGGATTCACACACTTTTATTTTGCATCGGCATAACATGAGCAGCAAGTGATCCTGAGGAGGACTGACAACAACCCAGATTCCTTAAATCTGCTTGACAAATCCGAACACTTTTAACACAATAAAAAGATTCGAGTTGTTTACAGCGCAAAAATGCTTTTGACGTTTTCTGTTGCAGCCCCTAAGTATTTTTACATGAGTAAAGTCAAAGCCAGCGAGCAGGAATGCTGCTGTTGCTGCTGCTCTCCTGCCCGGGGCGATGGGCAGGGCTGCTCATGAAACCTGGCATGGAAAGTAAAAGTCAACTTCCAAAAGCCCGAATTACCACAAATACAACTACTCGCTTGTAAAACTGGGAGAAGAGTGTCCTCAAAATAAAAATAAAAAAACAGCAACCTCCGCCATATATTCCTCTGATGGCTGGTAGCAGCCAGAAATACAACAGTTACTGAATATAACCTGCGCTGCGAGGCATGGCAACTACGGATAATTAAGCGGGGTTTATATCGTCTGACTGCAGTTAAACGTCATTCTCTACCAAACTAGCGACGTCTACAACGGCCAACACGAGCCGGAACATCGCACACGAGGTTGCGTGTGCTTTGACCATGTCGGGCGTCGGTAATTGTAAATTTGTGCTACTCACCAGGAACACACAGCTTCATCGGCGACATGTTTTCGAGAAGAACAACTTGCCAGTGGATTGGCTGTGACGAAAGGCTTGACTTGATGCTGATTGGTTGGCGACACGCCAAGAGGAAGGAGAAGCAGGACAGCTTCGTCGGCCATGTTTGTTTGGGCACATGGTGGCAGTATGGGAGGCACGGCCGACGGGAGGCACGCTGCCGTGTGTCACAGCAATGCTGCGCTTTTAATTGGAAAATTAAACGTTTCGTTTGCAACTAATTTGTTATAACGGTATTAAACATGTTAAAAATACATTCCATACAGGGTTGAAAGTCATCCTGTGAAAGTATTCCTTAAATCATTTTTTACTAAAAACATTTGTCATCAGTCTAACATAACATTTAATGCTGATTGGGTTAAGAGCATACTACTGCAATAAGAATTTGTACATCTGAAATATAAACAATGCACAATGTTACTCCAGTTAAATAATCAACAAACTTCAGTGTATACTGCAGGTGTCTGTACTATTTGGTGAACATTAAGCTACTTTTGCATTTTATCTGAATTCACTGCAGGAAAACAAAGTGGAATAGCATTAAAAGTTAGTAATATGAGATCTTGGGCTACTTGCTTACATGATGGAAATTGCTGAGGGGGAAAAAAAAGTCAGACACCAATAAAGATATTTCATCACATATTGATTTATTTTTTTTTTATTTTTCTCACAATGCCACAGCAAATCAAATTCAGCAGTGCAGAGAACATCATCTTGGTCTTAACAGCCAGTGTTACTTTCACTACACTGAACTCACCTACACAGAATGCGTTTAGGAGTACTTGGGAAAACGGCAGGGTTATTCTATATATGCTCCTATTCACTGGTCCCATATTAGCATTTCGGTCAGTGCATAAATCATAGGCTACAGTTAATATCCATTGTCTAACACCTTGTTATGTCTCACAATAGAGACCATTCAAATGAAACTCTAAATCCATGGGTGACTGGGTGAAAACTGGGTATTATTAAAATAAAGTGCACATTGTGTGTGAATGTGTGTGTCCATGTCTGTGATGACATAAAAGTAAATTGACCTTGCTTTAACTTGATATCTGAACAGCACATGATTGAACTGTACTCCAGCCCACCTCAGGAGTGAGGAGTCTACTTCTTGGCCTTGCCCTGAGCAGCCACAGCTGCCATGGCCTTCTGTACGGTCTCCTCATCTCCAAGAAACTGCATGGGTCCCAAAGGCTTCAAGTTTTTGTCCAGCTCGTACACAATGGGAATACCAGTGGGCAGGTTCAGCTCCATGATGGCCTCCTCTGACATACCTGAGGGGGAAAAAATAACAGACATATATTTGCAAGGAGGCCTTTCGTGCATCTGATCAGCTGATGCAGACTGAGGCGAAAGATTTTCACTGAAAATAGTGAAAAATCTTGTGTTAAAAACAAAACAAATGGAATCAGTTTAGGCTGCAATTTTGCATAACACACCGGTGGCATTTATTTTATGAGGTGATTACCCAATGATTGATTGACTCTTGAGTAACAGGTATGCTAAGTCCGTTACACAGGAATTTCAAAGGGGAAATACATATATCGACACTTGTCTCTTACCCTCAAGGTGCTTGACAATGCCACGGAGGCTGTTGCCATGGGCAGCGATCAGCACCCTCTTTCCCTCTTTTATTTGTGGTACAATCTCATCGTTCCAGAAGGGCAGCGCCCTGGCAATGGTGTCCTTGAGACTCTCACAGGTAGGGAGCTGGTCCTCTGTCAGGTCAGCATAGCGCCGGTCCTGTCCAAAGGAGAGACTTGTGTTCTAAGTGTGCCACTTACACTGATGTGATCAATATGTATGCGTGGATTAACAGACAAATATTCTGCCTTTTTAAGCATTCACCTTGCTTATGGCCTGATAGAAGTCATGGCCGTCATCCATGGGTGGGGGAGGGATGTCAAAAGAGCGCCTCCAGATCTTGACCTGGGCTTCTCCATGTTTAGCTGCCGTTTCCGCCTTGTTCAACCCAGTCAGGCCACCATAGTGGCGCTCATTGAGGCGCCAGGTCCGGTGGACGGGCAGCCACATCTGGTCAATGCCATCCAAGACAAGCCAGAGTGTGCGGATGGCTCTCTTTAAAACAGAGGTGTAGCAAATATCGAATTCATAGCCAGCATCTGTGGTGAATTAGAGACAGGAAATGAAAAAGATGATAAATATTAACGACTGCTTAATCGCATTAAATGTATTGTTGATGATGGACAAAAAGACGATTATCGGAACTGCTTATATGATTTTGTTTGGGTGGCGGCAGTGATAGTCAGCAGACACTGGCAGAATGTGGGCACTGAAGAAACCCTACAGGAGTGAGTGTGTCACAGAAAAAAAATGAGTCATTCCCTCACAGGGAATGTCTGAAACACGCACAGACCACACCTTCCTTCTTTCTCCTCATTCATAATCTGACAAGATGGAACACGGTGGATAGAAAAAAATTCACTCTGCTAAGAGCAATAATCTACAGTCTGGCCCTATACTCAGTTCCTCCCTTCATCTAAATGACACAACTGAAGATTTGTATTCATGAGGAATACCAAGTGCATGGTAATCCAAAGTGGATAATGTTTGCATTGTGCAATTTTCCCTCGATACTCATTATAAGTCTGCTAGTAAAAAAATAAAAAATACTCATCTTCTCAGTAACAATGATACATTTTGGAAATGATCAATCAAAACACAATGAATGGTGAGATGTTATGCTAAGGCAGAATTCTAAAATAAAAAAACATACATGGTGCATTAAATCTTTGTCATAGCAATCACACTCAACGTGTTAGTGTTGCTTTTTAAAAAAATATATTTCTAGTATGAGATCTTGTCCCGAAAAAAAAAACGTATTGGACGTTATGTCCACGGTACAAATCAAGTCAATCGAGCACATGTTTGCAATGTGCTATTCATATGGTTTGTGTACTGGAAACCAGGCCGTCATGACAGGCACAAAGGCCTTAATGAAGGATAACACAGTGGAGCTGGCAGCACTGACACGTGATCTTGTGGACAATCTGGCCTGCAGCATTTTTCTAGAAAGATTCACACAAACCGCGTGCCTTGATGAGGGCACCTCTTTCTTTGGTCACCGTCGTCCACACACACACGCACACGCACACACGCACACACACCCACACACACACCCCTCCACTACTGCTGGCGGCTTGTGATGTGTCGCAGTGGACCGACTACCTGTTTCCCTGCCCGCCAGAGTTGCATAAGCGCCGGCTTAATCCAACGGCCGATAGAGCCCGATTAGGCCCTGTGATGCATCCGACATATCCGATACCTTTCAAGGCCTGTCCTCCCCTCTTGGCCTCCTGCTCTCCGGTCTCGCTCAGGTCCGCGTCGAACCACCCGCAGAAGCGGTTCTCCTGGTTCCAGCAGCTCTCCCCATGGCGGATCAGCACCAGCTTGTACGCGGCCATCCTCACACCGATGCCCTCTGCGCTGTGTTTCCGGAAACTTTGGCTTACGTGACTCGTCCGGCAGCGCGACAGCAACGTCCGCAGATTCGTCCCGACTTCGCCGCAGCCCCACAGACGAGCACGCAGAAAGTGGGCGGTGGGGTGTTTGGTAGTCAGCAGGGGTGCTCAGCAGGGACACCGGGGTGACGGATTCGCCTGGTCTGTCCGAATTTGACAGCTATCACGACGCAGGCTCGCTTCCTCTCGTTCTGCCGCTGTCGACCAATCAGGGGGCGAGCTGCGTGCGCCGGAGGAGGAGGGAGGCGGGGGGATGCGCACCGCGGCACGTCCGCACTGCAACGTCCTCGCTGCTCCTTCCAGTGCGTAACACCCATGCGCCCGCAGGAGGACTTTTATCGCCCGCAACGCCGAACTCCCGCTTTTCCACCGGCTACACGCAAAACCGCATTACCCACAATACCTTGCGACAGCAACCCGAGCAGCTCAAAATACATCACGTCTCCTCCCCTCTTTCAACAGATGTCCACTAAAAAAAAAAAGAAAAAACCCAACAACAACAGACAATTTAGCTCCCTTTTCAAGGAAACATACCATAAACATCAATCATTAATATTTCTGGTACTGTTCTGGTATTGAGGCAGGATTAACTGTTACCTTAAAGTCTCCACAGGTCTGGATTCCCCCATTTTTCTTTTCCACCCGAATGATAGGTGTAGCCCACTCGCGAGTGGTTAGAGGCTCCAAATCAGCTTCTAACTTTGGTCTGGTGGTGGACAGGACTGGTCTCACTTTCAAAAGCACAGGTTTAGTGTCAGATTTCACATGTAGTTTCACTGCAATATCCTCCATGCAGCCCAGTTCATCAGGAAAAACCTCTTTGTGCTTCTCCAGTATCATCTGAAGCTGTGTAGAACTCTCCGACATGTCTCTCACCTCTTGCCAGTCGAATCAGCTCGCCTTTAACCACACATAACCCATTATAGCGGCGCAGTTCCCCTTGGTGATGTAGACTGGGGTCTCACAGTCTGCTCATTACACTGCACCAGAAAACCGACCAGCCCTGTCATGTGCACCGGGTTTCCAGTGTGTGCTCTGAAGACAGTGTCTGAAGGATGTTGCAGGAGATGTCTCAAGTGTTTCCTGTAGAATTTGGAAGACACAAACGAGGCCCTCGATCCAGTGCCTATTTGCATCTTTATATAATGTCCGTCCAACTTGGCTTTGGTCCAGAAACCATTTGAGCTCTCGCCCACAGTCATTACTCGGACTGTATTTACTGTGTAAGACATATTCCCCACCGAAGAATTCTTATAATATTTGAATGTATAAACATGTGTTTTCCTCTTGAAATGTATCCTTTTTGCTTTATTTACAGTCTTTGAGCCTTCCTCCTTGCTCTTTTTATTCTGGCATGCTTGCTCCACTTGGCCTCTTTTCCCACATTTATGGCAATCCATATCTTTGCAGCAACATGCAGATGCCAGATGCCCGGATTTACCGCAGTGGAAGCGTGGCCTTGGAAGATCTTGGTTGCTGCTGCTAAGTTGGTAGACTTTTCCTATTGCATGCAGCTGCTGGGCCTCTTCAGATGGCATTTCCATGGACACACTTATATTAATGGCCTTTTCAAAAGTCAAATCACTTACTGTGAGCATTTTTTTTCTTTGTGCTGCTTCATTTCTCAGTACACATCCAAGCCTGTCCCTTAATGCATCACTCAGAGCATCTCCAAACTGATGGTGTTCAGCCCAGTGGCGGCTGCTGGTATTTCAAAGAAGGGACGCTCACGTTTGGCCTCAACTTACAATTTGTCCATTTATTTCTAGGTGAACGCTGCCTTCTGTTCTTTTTTTAAGAAAATGGTCTGTGACCCTGTGATACCAACTAGGCATCTTTTCCAATGACTTGACCAGTGTCCTCTAATCGGCCAGCTGAGCTAGACTGCTTAAACGGTCTTGGCCCATTGTGTTGCAGATATAAGACTTGAGTCGCTTTAAGCAGGTGAAGCTCCTCTCTACATCTGCAGAGGTAGCTCCAATTGTTGCCACCAATGGCAACAGTTTGTACAACTGAGGCATTGTGTTATCCAGCTCCTTGTCTTGTCACACAGTTTTCCCCTGATGCCCTGCAGATCCTCATTTGAATAAAGGACTTGAAGTTCAGCAAAAAAGTGACCATAACTTTTCAGGACACTTTGAAATGCTTCTTCTGGAAACACTTGTCTCATTCCATCAAATTTCCCTGGATTGACTAATTCTAAGAAGCGCATGCTTTCCAGATTTGAAAAGCGCAGAGGAATAATCGGATTGTCCAGGATGGACATGTACAGATTTCTGTGGCGCTCCTGTGGATCCTGCACTTGTGACAGACGACGCTAACCCTCATTTTGTGGGTCTCATGTAAGATCTGCTGCTTTGGCATGAACAGGTTGGAAAGCACCCTCTGACCTCTTCTCTTTGGCAAACGCAAGAAGAGACTCAATTCTTTCCTTGCAGTACAGAAAATCCATTGCCCTCTGCTGGACAATTTCAAAGACCACAACAGTCTCGGAGAAGATTGTTCAAATGTCTATAAGATGAACACAAACTCAAAAGTCCTCCAGTTTCATCAGAAAGCCTTTAATACAAAATCTGTAGCGTGTTTAAGCTTTTATTGTCGGCCCAAAATACCTTACAATGGCAGCCCTAGTAGCTCAAAATACATAACACACACACACGCGCGCGCGCACACGCACACGCACACGCACACGCACACGCACACACAGCAGCCCTCAAGCAAATTTCATGAGGGATGCCCATTTAGTGGAAAAATACACGTGTAAATACCAGTCTCTTGGCAGTGGATGACATTGTGTTGTCTATCGAAAGCTGTTTGCCATGGTGATGGAGCTATCAACGCAAGAAAAAAGGAATTACAACTACAGGCACTTCTTTTTAATTAAAAAAAACAAACAAAAAAAACTTCAACACCATTAAAAGATGAATGGGAGACTAAAATCCCCACCACCAAAAAAAGCTGCATATCTTGATAGTTTAATGGTTTCCGTAGCTGAAAGTATGCAGAACCAGTTAGCCAAGAGAGGACATCAAAGTATGCTCATTCATTTTATTGGAGTCTTTCCTCAGGCAAAGCTTAAAAACCATGTCGGACGAATTGGCAGAAAGCTCAGGGATGGCAAATCCGTTAGATAGTTGGCTAGATAGAACTTTTGGTAAATGGAAAACACTGATTATATCTGTATTCGTCTGACTGGTTGCAGCGGTGATAATGTTAACCTTATGTGGTTGTTGCTACCATGCATCAGACACTTCTGTCTAAAATGTATTACTAAAGCCATTAAGGATACATTTCCAGCACCACCTCCTTATCAGTTCATTATGAGATTTACAAAAACAGTCTCCACACCTATAACCATGAGCTGAAGAAGCCAAGCCAGGCATTCTTTTCAGAGATTATTAACAGAAACTGTAATCATGCCCGTATTTTGTTTTCTGTTGTGGATGGGTTGACAAGCCCCACAACACAAGTCCCTCCAGAACTGCTATGCAACAAATCATGCAATGGTTTTGCAGCCATTTTCACAGATACAATTTCAAAGATAAGACAAACAGTTTACCACTCCAGCTCAGGAAATGTGATAACTCTACTTGTTCCTTCTTGTTCTTCAGTTAATCTGGCACATTTTGACCTTCTAGATCATAGAGCTCTGACAGAAACTGTGTCACAGGTAAAATCCACAACATGCTGCCTTAACATTTTGCCAACAAACTTTAAAAAAAAATGTTTTGAATTGTATAGCCCCAGATGTGTTACAGATAATAAATAGTCAAGTCAGGTCAAACCAAGTCAGTTTCATTTATATAGCGCAAAATCAAAACAAAAGTTATGTCATGACACTTTGTAAGAAAAGCAGGTTGAGACCGTACGCTTTAATTTATAGAGACCCAAAAATTCCCCCGTAACTGCAGTGATAAAACCTTGACTAAAAAAGACTAAGACTATGCCTCAGTGATAAATAACTACAGGCCAATATCAAATCTTCCCCTTTCTAGGAAAAATCATTGAAAGGACTGTTTTACAACAAACTCATGCTTTCATGACGCAGAACAGTCTCTTTAATGCATTTCAGTCTAGATTTGGTCCACACCACAGCACTGAGACTGTACACTGAGACAGTTTTAAATGACATACATCTGAATAATGATGCCTCCAAAACTTCGTATGCTGATGACATGCAACTTTATATTTTGGTGCCATCACATGATTACAGTCCCTTACTCTTACTGAGTAAGTGTATTCATCAAATCAATGAGTGGATGTGCCAGAATTTTCTTCGACTTAATGCAGATAAGACAGAAGTAATCATTTTTGGCCATAAAAATGAAAGATCAAAGATCGGCGCTCACCTTAACTTCATGTCACTGACAACAACAGATAAAGCCAGGAATCTTGGTGTAATTATTGACTCTGACTCTGATTTTAACAACCATTTTAAGGTCATTACCAAATTAGCTTATCACCACCTGAAAAATACAGCCAGGATTAAGGATGTCTTAAGGAGACATGGAAAAACTTGTTCATGCATTTATTTTCAGTTGATTGGACTATTGTCATGTTGTCTTTACTGGCCTGAAGAAAAAAAAAAATCATTAGACAACTACTGCTGGTCCAGAATGCTGCTGCAAGAGTCCTTATGAACACACTAGGACCATATGAACATATGGACCTTATTCACCAGTCCTCAGATCACTACACTGGCTTCCTGTGAGTCAAAGGATAGACTCATAAATCTTATTCCTTGTCTACAAAGCACCAAACGGTCTAGGACCAAAATATATTCTTGACTTAACTCCATATGAAGTATCCAGACCCCTCAGGTCATCAGGGACAGGTCTACTGTGTGTTCCCAGAATCAGAACCAAACAAAGTGAAACAGCTGTCAGTTATTATGCTCCTCATCTGTGGAACAATCTCCCTCCACATCTGAGGTCTGCACCAACTTTTCATTCATTTAAATCAGGCTTGAAAACATTATTATTTGCTGCAGCTTTTACTTAGATTCAATATATCACTTTAATGATTTTAAATTCTTGTCTTTCACTGGTGTCCATTTTCACTTGCTTTTCAATGAATTTTCCTGTTTACAATAATGACTTTAATCATTCTAATTCATACAAGAATTTTATTCTAAATTGTTTTTTCTTCTCCTTTGAAATGTATTTTCTATCTATGTTTTTTAATGCAATCTTCTGCTTCTGTAAAGCACATTGAGCTGCCTGGTGTATGAATTGTGCTATACAAATAAGATTGCCTTGCCTTGCTACTCCTCTGAGCTTGGAGAGGAGGAGACTGTGGCAGACCACAATGCCGAAGATGAAGAAGACTGCTATTTGTATCCCTGACCCCCTGTAAATACATGATAACTGCTTATGCTTAATAATTTTGTGGATAAGATTATATAAAAAGGGGGATATCAAAAATCTCCTATCTGGTCGTGCTGCATCCTATAAGTGAGTAGCCGCTTGCAGTTTGGGGGCCTCCTAAGCTGGCTGCCGCTGTAGGCTGTGACACTACACAGAGGAAACGCTCCTACCTCGTTTGTGTGACCTGACAGAATCATGTAAAAAGGACGATTGTTATAATTGGCTTCATTTTGAGTATGCTTCCACTGTATCTTTTCACCGAACCTAATACCCTGGTTTGTACCTTTCTACTCATGTCATATTGCACTGTCAGTATGTCCCTGTTTGTGACCTTTAAGACAAAATAACTAGCCTGAACCAGTTTGGGATGGATGAGACTTCTCTATCTAGTCAGAAAGGTCTGTTGCATTATATACACGCATATAGACTAAAAGCTAAAAAAAATTAGGTCGATGAAAACATGGTTGTTATACTGACGGACTACCAAAAATAAAAAATGGTTAGCATAGCTGGATCAAATGTCCATTCATGTCACTGATGCTATATAGTTGGTAAAAGCTGAGGCTTTCCCTCCATGTCCTGAAAATTTCGAGTAATTTCTGTAGCTTGAAGCGTGCAGATGTAATTTGCCAGCAAAAACATTGAAGAAGAAAGATTCGAATCCATGTTTCATGAAAAATAACTGGAATACAAAAAGTGTGAACACTCGAACTTCATTAATGCTTTTCCGTCTTCCCTTTATAAAAACGCAACGAATGAAAGGCGCTTTTATTTAGTCTTTAATTGGACGAACTGCTCCGCGTGCACATGTCCTGCATGGGACGGAACGATTCTGTCCAATCAGTATTCCAGATTAGATGATTGGCAGGACTATTTCAACGCCGATTGGTTAAAGATGGCAACACTCCATGGTCCCGCCTCTTCCCGGAAGCTGACAGTCATCTGACTTTTCTTTTCTCTTTTTTTTCTAGCCTGAGTGTTTCCTCGTTAGCCAGGCTCGGGACTAGCCAACAAAACAACTGGCTCACTTTCCTCTCTGTTCCCTCGTCTCTTCTGTTTCGTTTCCGTCTTCAAGAGTTAAAGTAACTTCTCATCCACCTCTGAAATAATGGACGAGACAAGCCCGCTTGTCTCTCCGCTGCGGGACTCCGGGGATTTCAGCTACTGTCCCACAGAGCCCACCAGCCCGCGAGGTGCGTTTGGAGGCACACCGGGGTCTGTGGTGCGCATCCCGGCCGGCAGTCCGGGGCGCAGCCGAGAGAGACAGCCTCTTCTGGACCGTGACCGTGGAAGCTCGCCGCGGGAGCCGCACAGGAACGAATTCCCCGAGGACCCCGAGTTCAGAGAGATCATCCGAAAAGCCGAGCGAGCCATAGAGGAAGGAATTTATCCGGAGAGGATCTACCAGGGTTCCAGTGGGAGCTATTTTGTCAAAGACTCACAGGGGGTAAGAAGAAGAGCTGCCAGACGTAGCCTGCACATTACCCGCTGTTTCTCTGATGCAAGACGGTCCGTTAGGTTGTCTGAGGCGCAGTGGAGGCTGTTTACAGAGAGGAACCACACTCTCTTCTAGGAAAGGCCTCCTCCAACTAGCCCGTGATGACTTGGCAAATAGGCTACAAAGACATGTCAACACAACTTTGAGCCGCATTTTCTAGTTTATACTCGTAAACAAACCCCTCGCGATCGGTTGTGCTGTCTGCCAAAGTGGATCTTTGCTTTTTTGCTTATCCAGTGGCTCATAAAAACACGGAGAGCACGTAACAGCACTGCCAAGATGATTATTTCATGTAGAAACCAGACAATATTCAACGTTTTGAAAAAAAGCACCCGAAATGTGTTCTCTTAGAAGCTGATCCAGCCACTTGCTGATGGGAATTGCTTTCATGATAAGTGACTGCGCTAAAAGGTGTTCCTCATTTCAGATCCGGCAGTCGATCACAGTGATCCTCCAACACTAATCAGCAGCAGCACACACAGATAACACACTTTTCACCTTGTCGTTAACCCTCGTTGCCTTTATGGTACAAAGAACAAAGTGCAATGTATCTAATCAAACCAAAGATGCTGACGGACATGTTGCAGCAGTTTCAATCAATTTCATTTGCTAGTCTTGAGACAAGTGCCTTGACATTCGGGGTAAAACAGGGAATCAACACCACAGTATTAAAGATTCTGTCCGCAGGTTTGATGCCGTCTCCAGTGTCATCTGACCTTTTTGAATCATGTGTGATTCGTGGCTGTAAACCTGGATCAGCACCACGAGAATCGATTAGTAGAAGTGGTGAGCAGCTCGCTGTCAGCTCATTACGCCCCTGTTTACAGTCATCGTCGGGCTGTGGGCTAAGCCTGTGGTGAAAAAGGAAGTGCGTCTGTGGATTCTGTGTCTGTTTTACTCGGTTTTGTGCTTTTTTTGATAGTTCGGGGCTGTTATGAGTCTCTCTCTCCATTCATTGAAGACTTACAACGCAGAAGTAAGCGGTCAAGGCTGAGGGTTTTATCTGATGACGTGCCCCCTCCCCACTCGCACACTCCCCAGTTTCTTTACTTAGTCACCAGTGTGCTTAGAAGTCATGTGCTAGCTCTCTGTGAGGATATAATTCTCCTTGACGATCACATTTCGTGTTGTAATTGCCGCGCGTGTGTGTGTCATTATGGAATAATGCAACACGTCAGTTTATTCCGATAGGCAAACACCACCGCCAAAAAACTCCTGAATAAGTGCCGTCTTGTGCTGGTGACATCAGGTGATGGAGCCACAGTATCCAGGTTGTGACCAAATCAATCACGAGTGCTCAGTTTACTGCAGAGCAAATCATATTTACAGTTGGAAACCAACAATCACTGTCAAGAAAAGTCAGCATTATACATCCTTAACTTTTTCTTTTGTACAATTCCAATAACAGCAGTCGGTAAGCATCCCTGAGTACAGGTATTTCACTCTTAGCGGCTGTCAAGCAGGACGTCACGTCCCAGTATTGCATCAGTCAGTTAATAAAAGCCAAACTTGTCAGAAAAAAAATACATTTGAAAATACATCAGTGGGATAAGAACTGCCTCAACTGACAGAAACCACCAAAAAATGTCTTTGAGATGCGCTCTTTTGTTTTTTTCTTAAGTTTGGCTGGAGTCCCGTGTCAAACATGGATGGGCCAGAATTTATTGTATGGCCAATACTGCAGCCAGCTAGCAGGGGGCGATCACGACCTCTCGGCTTCACTTCTGAGGAGCTGTAATGTCATCATTCATCAGTATACAATCTCACCTCTCTGTCTTTTCCGCGTCCTGTTATAAATGTCCTTCCCTTTTTCTCTCTCAACAGAAAATCATTGGCGTGTTCAAACCTAAGAATGAAGAGCCCTATGGTCAGCTGAACCCCAAGTGGACAAAGTGGCTCCAGAAACTGTGTTGTCCCTGCTGTTTTGGTCGTGACTGTTTGGTGCTAAACCAGGGTTACCTCTCAGAAGCCGGGGCCAGCCTGGTCGATCAGAAACTGGAGCTCAACATTGTTCCCAGGACTAAGGTACACATGCACACACAATGGCAGGAACAAAAGCGGCGAACCTTTTGAGAAATAAGGTGTTTCCTCCTCTAATCGATTTTCCACACTCTAGGTGGTGTACTTAGCTAGTGAAACATTCAATTATAGTGCCATAGACAGGGTCAAGTCTCGAGGAAAAAGGCTAGCCCTGGAGAAGGTCCCTAAGGTGGGCCAGCGCTTCCACAGGATTGGACTTCCACCCAAGGTAAGCTGATGAGAGTGATTTCAATTTTCCATAGTATGTGGCTTGTCCACTTCAACCTCCTTTAGTGATATATCCAGAAAAACACCCTCAGAAGTGTTATAAATTAATTTTCATTAACTATGATGGATAAACAACAGTAATTGTAATATTATGTGTCAGTTATTTCACATTTTAATTCATATGTTGCACCATTTGTCACTTAAACTTTCACAATGTCTGTGTGCCTTGTGATCGAGAGGAATACATGTTAAACACTGCTATGGAAGCTTTTAACAAGGTTTTTTTTTTTTTTTTTTGGGTGGGATGTTCCTTTAAACCAGTTCAGCACATTATTAGCTCACACCTCCACCAAGGTCCATGTACTGTTTCCAGATCTGCCCCAAAATTGTTACAGCTTATCTCTCTGCCCATACTCCATACCTCCACGAACCTTCAGTGAGAACAGCCTGTTAGATGATTCACTGATGGAGGGGAGAGCTAAGACCTCCACCCATGCCATTATCTAAAAAAAAAAAATAGGTTAATGGATCTGCCCAAAAATGTAAAGGGTTCCTCCTTGGAATGCTACAGCCCTCCACCAGACCAGGGGTAATTTGGCCTGGTGCTGTTTGCATAAACAAATCAGTGGGCACTGCTTGGTGGATGTATTATTGGCATGTGAAGTATACACCGAAAAATCCAGGGTGCTGACCTGTCAGTATCCCACCAGGTTGGTTCCTTCCAGCTCTTTGTTGATGGATACAAGGATGCAGATTTCTGGCTGCGGCGGTTTGAAGCCGAGCCCCTGCCTGAGAACACCAACCGTCAGCTCCAGCTGCAGTTTGAGCGCCTTGTAGTACTCGATTACATTATCAGGAACACAGGTAAGGAGTCACTCCGCTCAGCACTGTCAGGGTTGGGCCATGCGTTTGGGTAATGTCAAGCAAAGAGAGCTTGTTCATGAAATAAACCCATTTACTAAGAGGGTCGAATTCCAGACATTGTCAAGGTCAAACATTAAAATACCCCTTTATACCTCTCTTTACAGAGTTACTCTGAGTGGGCACCATTGTCCCTTGATTAAAACTGCCCTCATAGGAGGGGCTTCTTCCAACAGGTCACTATTTGGGTTTTATTGACAGGAAGTGAATCATCAAGCAATCCAGATCTCAACCGAGCTGCACACTGATGAAAGATTTTAGACCAATTTGTAAGACAGCATCCAAAAAAAAAGGGGAAAAAGCGGGGATGTGGATAATTCCCTGGAAACTGGTGTCCAACCACTCCAGGAAAGATCTGGAGACTTTTAAAACCAATGCCAAGGTTCATTGAGGCTGCTCTAGTGGCTCCTTGTTATCTTTAGGGTTTATCATTTAATTTGTGACCCACCTTATGGTTATTAAGAGTGTGTTTGATGTTAGTCATTGACATTTTCTTCAATTCTCCCTGCTTATCACAAGCTTTGTCACATGTTTTGAATTTGAATCTTCTCTTTTGTATTCTAGACAGGGGAAATGACAACTGGCTTCTGAAATACGACTGCCCCATGGATCCTGTGGGAAACAGGGTCAGAATGCGCATATTCACACATACACACACATTCTGAATCTTTTCATACATCTTAAGCAGTAAGCCCATTGTTTTAAATCAGTGCCTAACTTACTCCAGTCTTTTTTTTTTCTTTATCAATATGTACCATCACCACCCGGCTACAGGAGACAGACTGGGTTGTAGTAAAGGATCCCATCATCAAGCTGGCTGCCATTGACAACGGCCTCGCCTTCCCCCTCAAACATCCTGACTCCTGGAGAGCATGTAAGCGCTGATATTGACTTTTGTTGTTTTTGCTGGGCAACCAGCTTTTCTCTTTGCAGCATTATCCGCAGAAAGATTTGTTATAGCATCTTTGTTACCCTTTTATATGTTCTTTTTTTAATCTCATTTAGTTTATTTTCTGCAAAAACATTGGTTCTTTTTCAGTATATTTCAGCTATTTCATCAGTAACTTTATGTAGAGGCTGTGTGTATATTTTGTAAGATTCCTTGTCCAATCACCAGACCCGTTCTACTGGGCGTGGCTTTCCCAGGCCAAAGTTCCTTTCTCCCAGGAAATTAGGGAGCTGGTCCTCCCCAAACTCTCAGACCCAAATTTCATCAAAGACCTTGAAGAGGACCTCTATGAATTATTCAAGGTAAGGACTTTGATTCATCACAGTGCACTCATGACTAAGTGTGACTTGAGCGAGAAGAATTTGAGAATGTGGCTGAGAATAGCTTCTAAGAGTTGATTCAGAGGAAGATGCCAGATAAAGAGGATCACTCAGTGCTGTGGCTGGAAACATGACGTGTAACATACATGTTTTGTATTGTGTTTCCCACAGAAAGACCCCGGCTTTGACAGAGGACAGTTTCACAAACAGGTGGCAGTGATGAGAGGGCAGGTGAGGTTCTTTCGAGGTGTCCCATCTTGCGTAGCAGCGTAACGGCATCATTGAGCTCAGCTTGGCTCTGTTTTAGACAGCATATGGAATCATCTTGGTCTGGATACACTGGGTTTTTTCACCCTAATGCATAAGAGTGTGATGACCAAAATACTAGGGTCACCTCTGAGCATAGCCCAGGACAATTCATCAGCATCACAGGCATTTCACTTGTTACATCAAGAATCATTAGAGACAGCAGGTGTGTTTGACAGCCATTTGTAATCAATGGACATCTAAACACCAATTCCCAATGACAGAAGTGAAGCGCTTTGCATTTACTATGAGACGTGTGATATAGACCAATCAAGCATGACATCATGACCACTGCATGTTTCCCATAGAATATAATGCAACAGGCCTGCAATTAAAATTTGTTGGGATGATTCCCAACCCACCAGGCATTTCTGAGGGCTTCTAGTTATAAGTGCTTTAAAAGGCAATTAGCACTTCCATTAGCACTTAAACTGCAAGGTGTCCCTAAACTTTTGGCAACCTAATGCATGTGAGTGGGATGACCAAAATATTAGGGACACCTCAGTATAACCAAGTACAGTTCAACAGCATCAAGAATGACAGGCCCAATAACAATCGTTCAAATATGTCAATAGCTCTTAAACAGAACCAATCAAGAAAAGTCAACAGAAAACGTATAAAGGGAGAATTTATTGCAGGGCTGTTCCATCATATTCTATGGTAAACATGCAACGGTCATAAAGTTACGCTTGATCTGTGTATATTTTAGATTCATGCCCTCTCTCTGCTTTTTTTTTTTTTTTAAGATTCTGAACTTGTGCCAAGCCCTGAAGGATGGTAAAACCCCCCTCCAGCTGGTTCAGATGCCCCCGGTAATTGTTGAAACAGCCAGAGCACCTCAGAGAGCCAACAGTGAGTCCTACACACAGAGTTTCCAGAGCAGAAGACCTTTCTTCACCTGGTGGTAGGAAAAAAAGCAGCATGGAACAGCAGGAAGCTGCAATGGGGATGAAAGAATGAAAGAGAGGTACAGGTTTTTCCTCTTGCGAATGGAAAATAACCATCGCCATCGCCCTCCTCCTCCTGATGGATACTTTGGTTACAAAGATTGAGTGAGTGAGTGGGTGGGTGGAGAGACGAGGCCTAAAGAGGAGGAATTTCCCAGCATATCTTCTCTGTTTGCCTTGGTGCCTTGTTTGGATGTCAGTGAGGATTTGCACCCAAACGATGAAGAATTGTGAAGCTTCTGTACCTTTCCTGCAACATTTCAGTGAGATGTCAAGACTTTTCTTTTGGACTGCTGGGTGCACTTATGCCCGCTCATCTGCATGCCAGTCAAAAAGCCTCTTGTTTTTTTTTTCGGTTTTGGTACAGGAGGTGTCACATTCCAAGATTTTTTTTTTCTTCATCATCATACCTCTCTGCCTTTTGATATACACCTATATTCACCCCCACACAGTTTGAAGCCATCGGCTGGTGAAAACAGCAGTGCCACCAGCGCTGATTACCATTTTTATTTTTCAGGATATAAGACAAGTGCTCATTGTGGTTAAGCCTCGAGGGTGAAGGAAGGTGACGCCCAGTTGTGGGTATGTCTTTACACACTGAGTACCATTATTATTTGCTCCTCCTAACTGTTTAGATTAGGATCTGCAAGTCATTTGGGGTGAAGAGAAAGAAAAGGGGAGGATCTGATGATTTGAGAAGCTTGAGATTTCCCTTCTTTCACCAATGGGTTGAATCATTGGCGAAGAAGAGAGAATCATCCTGTCTGCAAGAGTACAAGGATGTTTTCTGATTCCGTCGAATGATAGATTGATTTCTAGTAATTCTCTGACTCGGTTGGATGAGTAAAGTAACCTCCTGCTGTACTGAACTGACGTGAAATGTATTGTGAAAATGCACTGTATAATTTGTATGTAATATTTAATGATAGAGTATAATTAAAACATATTACATTAATACTGATGACTTGTGCGTATGTGAATGACAAACGGTCTACGGTTAGACAGCCAAAACACTCTAACCTGACATATTGAGTACTGTTTGCTGCAATTACAAAAGCGGGTATCAGTTGACAGTCCCAAAAGCTGTGTTTCCAGACAGTTGGCAAGACTGACAAAATTGAGTTTGAAGTGAAATGTCACAAAAGAAAACTGTAAATCAGGGATATTTTCATTAACTGGTATGAAGCAGGGATGTTGCTCATTAATCAGTTCTTTATCCAATTAATGTTTTCACTGAGGGCGTACTTCACCCTTGCAGCACAGAAAAACTACCATACTTGCACCACAGAGGAAGAAGCCCAGCTTGGAAGCAAAGGAGGACTGCGTGTGCTGTAAATATTGCGTTGGCATGACAAAATACACCTCTAGTAAAGTGTACAGTTAATATTGTATCACTTGAAAAGTCAGCGCCTGACGGTTGCAGTGCAAGTCACAACAGGTGTTGCACCAAAAGATTTGTGTGTACCTAAACAGCCGTACAAATGGATTCTGATACATTGCACATCATCCATGGATGCGCTTTCACGAGGAAAGAGCTTTAACCTTGATTATGCCAACCAGCAAGACCGAGGTCACCATCTCCGGCGACTGCCATCGGAATACGTGACCCGACTGCACCTACAAAATAATCATGTTTACCAAATGTTGGAAATGTGCAAAAAGCGCCTCTTCTGACGTGTCACAGCATTTGGTGTAACACCTGAAACCCATCCACCCAACAGACCATCGCGTTGGTGTTAGCAAGGAGCAATAACTCGGGGATTTGCTCAATGGTGGAAAAAGTACATGATGTTGATAAATGTGGTGGCCGGTAAGATGTTTTGTGAGCTCCTAAACTGCAGTTAACCACACTATCGCATCGCCTCAAGCAGTGCAAATTGTAGCTGTGTTGGAAACGGGTATAACAAAACTAAAGACAACCTCAAGGCACAGTTACCCTCGGCCCACGAGGTGGCTGTAACTACTGACTTTTGGACCACTTAAAACCACAGTCACATCACTGTTACATGCCTCTACATGGACTAACACTGTTCAATCACTGCTCGTCTACAATGTGCTCCATTGACACAACAAATGTACCACTATAATTGAATAAAACCTAAACTGAGAAAAAGACGTGCTTTTTGCATCTTAGTAATTATTATTGATCAGTCGACCATTGATTGTTAAACTGTTCAGATTAAGGACATTGCATGCAATTTGTGGCCCTATCTTGAGACAAATAAAGTAATCTACAACATGTCAGAAACTGTGGAAAAATAAACTTTATATGCTTGTTTACCCATGACTGTAAAAAAAAAAAGCCATTGCTGTTTGCCATCAGAAATTGTTAAGGTTTTTTCATGTATGGGGCACATTTCTGTCTCATCATTGGTCCACTCATACTGTACCTGCTGCTACAACCAACCTGATTTAGCACTATGTGGGAAGATGTTGGCAATAGAAACAGATTCTATTTGCTCTCTTGAAGCGGAACCAGCTTATCAATTTAGTTAAATTTTTACTATGTCCGAACTCACAAACCAAGTGTTTCCATCTCTCATGAAGAACATTGATTATTTCCAAAAAAGCAACCCCAGCAAGCATAAAAACATTTTTGTACCATCAAAGAGGCTTCTTTTCAAAGTGCTGTTTATATTAAATGAAATATGGACATCAATATGCTAATTGTCTTTGAAGCAGCAATAATCAATAGTGTGGTATGACCCGCAGATAATTATCACCACACTTTGCAGTTCCAATCAGCTCCAAAGTTCATTTTAGCAATCTTTATTTATTCTTTGTTGTGGGTTCAAGGGCTGCAAGATCACCGTTTCAGTTTGATTCAGCGTGGAATCCTGGCAGCCGCAGGCAGATAAAGCTAGGCAGCGGCTCTTAAACAAAGTAGGGAATTGAGCCACTACAGGGACCAAACACAAGACAAAAAGAGGTTCAGTACTGGACAACAACTGATTAAATCCTGTTGATAAATCTACAGTCTCCCCGTGCGCGTAGCACACAGAGTACATGTCGGCAGCTTATGCAGACGATATCCTAGCTTATGACTCGAGCTTCACTACGCGACTTCCGCCACTCTTGTCGTTCCACACAGCGCTTAGTGGAGGATGCGGTGGAGATAGCGTTCAGAGTCCCTGCCACCCTCCTGCCTGGCCACACCCAACCTCCAAGAGGAGGGTTTGAAGGGATTTTGGTTCACTGGGGTGTTCTCAGTCACCAGCATAAACTCTCCTGTACTTGGCACAAGGTGGGCGCCCCCGTCCTCAGCAATGTATCCTGACAATGGCTCCTTGATCCTGGAAGACAAAGAGGTAACTGGCTTAGCTGAACTATTGCATGCCAACATACAGTAGACAATGAGCACGCACTTGCAGTGAGCTGCGATATGTATGTAAAATAATGTAAGTAACATGTCACGTTTATGTGTCTATACTGCGTGAATGGCTGAATTCCTTTGACTTTAGGACTGTCGAACACTGCAACTTGTCATTTTGAGGGTATTCATGCGAATATGTGCACAATGGGATACAACTTTGAAAAGTACTACTTCTCCAAAAGTAGGACTGGAGAGCTTTAGGTGCCTGCTGGTTAAAAGGTTGGTTGTCAGGGTTTGGCAGCAGGATTTCTGCAGATTAGATGTCGATGGAAAGAGGTTGAGAGCCAACCATGATGCCAGCGATGGGGTGACTAGAGCCTCCAAATGGCTTAGGCTAAAGAGAGAAGAGCCAGAGGCAGAAATGAGCTTGTGTATATGAGATGAGGGCTGGTCAGACTCTGCTGGGAGTTGGGCTGCACTAGTAAAATGTATTTGTACAGGCTCCCATTATTTGTTAGCAGGATTACGCAAAAACTACAGGGCTGGATTTGGACAGCCCTCCCCCCCCCCTCAGAACAACTACCTAGATCTTGGTGGAGATACAAGCTTTACTTCTTGTTCCCTCTGCTTCAGTCTCATAGTTACAACAACATACCACTACTCAGAAGTGGAAAACGGCTAATCTCCTTTTTGCTCAATAGTGAACAGGAACAGCGATTCAGCATCTCAATAAAGATGTTGTGATGTGCTGTAACACACCTAATCTACCGTATTAAGCTGCTCTTTGCACAAAACCCTTCTTCGCTCCTGGTTCCGCGTTTAACTAACGACGTTAGGTGAAAGGAATTTCTTAGATGTAGTTAAGATCAGTGCACAATTTTGTTTTTACTGCAGTGCCTTTTGGCCTCGTACAACCATTTTACCCTTCTGTGGCACTTTGTTACTCCTCCAACAAATCTAATTTTGTCTCAGTGAGGAATGTCAAAAGCAAAGCATGACTGTCTGTGTGTGTGTGTGTGTGTGTGTGTGTGTGTGTGTGTGTGTGTGTGTGTGTGTGTGTGTGTGTGTGTGTGTGTGTGTGTGTGGACTATTGTGTTGGTATGTCGTTCATTGAATCTCATTTGCCACATTCCTCTCTTTGTTGCTGCTGAATCTACAGGGTAATGGATTTATTAAGTTTGTCTGGCAGGATTTTGTGTGTGTGTGTGTGTGTGTGTGTGTGTGTGTGTATGTCTGTGTCTGTGTCTGTGTATTGTTTCTTCATCAGCGCTATGTGTAGCTTGTGTTGATGTTGGTTTTGTGTGTGTGACTGTGTGTGTTTGATTGCGTCCCTGTGTTGTGTACTATTGTTAAGCGTGTGTGTGTGTGTGTGTGTGTGTGTGTGTGTGTGTGTGTGTGTGTGTGTGTGTGTGTCCCAGGTTCTGTGGTCCGCTGAGATCAGATGAAAGGA